>BGPR01000808.1:168241-235491 GCA_013235015.1 Araneus ventricosus | reverse complement strand
AAAAACTCCTAACATTTCCCTAATTTTAAGTTGCATAGTGCATACGTGTATTTAATAAAGTTATATATAATCTATCATTGGAAAGCCTGAAATTACGATGCAAGAACAATAATTTTTCAGCATTTTCCGGAGGAAGTCTGTTCAATTTGGTTTCATACACATATGATACCAACTAGGGATGTTACGAATATTCATTATTAGGCCTATTCGGCCCTGTATCGAATATTCCGTCTGGCTAAATGCTGAACAGGTATTTGTGATAAAATGTTTTTAAAAATGTTGTTTTAAAAATATTTAATAAAGAATATTTCAGAATTATATTCCGGTACATTTATTATTATAAAAAAAATCTAGCATTTATCCAATTTTAAGTTGTATAGTGCAAAAGTGCATTTAATAATGTTGCATATTATTTATAGAAGTCTGTTCCATATGGTTTCATATATATTACCAGCTTCAGAAAATAAGCGGACACTAAATAATGCTATATAATGCTTGAAAATAAAAGATATTTTCTTGCTATATCAGCAAACCTTGGAAATTTTTCCGCATTTTTTCGCACCAATTGATACTTTATCCTACCTATTAGAAGTTCTTTATCAAAATAGGAATTTACTTCTAGTAATTATTCGTCCAATTTTCTTCTGTGTTTGTCATTGTCATGTTCTGCAATAATGACTCTTCTATTTGTTTGAAGCAATTCCAAAATGATGAGTCATTTCTTATTATTGGAATTAAGATATTTAAAATATTACAAATATACATAAAGGTATTAACATTTTTTAAATATACAAGTAATAAAAAGTCAGTTTTATTTAATATTAAATTTTTTCATTTCAAATGTGAAATATATTTCATTTACAATCAAAAGTGAAATATTTTTAAAAATCTGGTATTCGGCCAAATCACTATTCGTTACATCCCTAATTAAAATTAGTAACAATTTTTTGAAAGAATTAACTAGTATTAACAATTAGAACTGATAAACATACAAATGTATAATAAATGAAAGAATTTGAGAAACGTGTTATATCTTCTAATATGCAAGGCTGAATTCTTGTTTTCTCCCTTAAAAATGATGTATGCAATTAGAAGATGTATAAGAGTTTTCTTTTTTTCGATATTTATGCATTTGATTCTTCATACGTCTGGTCTAATTATTTAGTTTTCCGGTTACCCTGTTTGGTGATTGAAACAATAAATTTAAGGGGACATACGACTCTTAAACCTAGAAAAAATGGGGGAAAGCTGTTCAATTCGATACATTATATCTCTGAAACAATGCAATTCACAAACTCACTTTTTTTTATAAAAATATCTGTTCTTTCTCTTATAGTACACACATTTTCAAATCTTTATATTGGTATGTATTTATTTGAGAGAGTAATAAATATGGGTATAATTTTTGTAGAGAAAAAGGGATAGTCACCTTGCGCGCATGATTACGGAAAAAAATATTGGTCTAAACACAATATTTTGGCTATCTAAGTAATCCAAACAGTCTGTTTAAGAAATTGAACCACAATTTATTTATATATAAATTTAAATTTCTATTTTATTTACCAATTTAAAATAAAATGTTAAAAATAGTTAAAATTTTAACATTTTCAACCCCCCGCCCCCCCAAAAAACTTCTTTGGAGAAAATATGTACAAAAAATGTGGTTCAATTTGTTGAACATACCACAATACATATTCAGTAAAAATTTTATGTAAAAGCATTGAATAGTTCTTGATATATTGTGTGCGCAATATAAAAAAAAACACATTTCGGGATATAGCGCTTTAAAGATATGGGCATTTTCAATGTTTACGTTGAACAGCTGATACATTTTCCTTTTTAAATTTCATAATTATGGGAATTTTTTTTAAAGAGGATTTTTTTTACTTGTTCAGAAAAGACTGGGAAATGCTCTCTCTCTCTTTTTTTTTTTTTTCATAAAATCGAAATTTTCGAGGTTTAACAGTCGTATCTCCCCTTAACAACAAATGAGTAAAAATTTTCAACATTTTCTTCAGCAGAAAGTAAAATAATTTTCAACTGCACTGTCAGCTAATATAAAATCTGTCCATTTTTTAAATTCCAGATCTTCTATTACCTTTGCACTCAGAAAAGTGCAATATTATTCACTGAATACAATTCTATTGCTTCGAGAAACAAAAAATATTTTTTCCTACGAAAATTGCAAACTGCTGTGTTTCAGGCCAGTACATAAACATTCCAATTACGGATGTTTACCAAAAAGATATTTTGCAAATATCTAAGAAATTCATATCTATGTATTACAACCCGACACGAATTAGGTTTCTGTGGTGAAGGATTGGGTAGGCAATTTCTGACATACACTTTTTCATTTTCTTTTACCAAATTACAATTACTTTATTATCAGAAGATCCAAACCAGAAGATGTTTTCTACGAAGATAAACTTTTCTGATGAAACACACATTTTACTCAAAATGTCATGGTGAACTTTTTCTGCGTGTGATTTACCATAAATACTATATTCAAAGATAAAATTTTTTTGGCAGTTTTTGTTAACCTGTGATGTACTAATTTTAAATGATTGAGTCTGTCTTATCTAATACAAATTCACGCTCTGTGAAGTCATACGATTGTTTTATTCTTTTAAAAGTAGCACTAATTCATTTTGTTATTTTGTGAAATGTTGCTTACTCTGCATCGTTTTGTTTTCAGCAGCTATACTTCATCATAAGAGAGTGACATTTTCAATGAATATTTGCAGTTCAACACTCCGACGCTGTAATTTTTGAGTGTGTGTTTTGGATACTATGCTTATTACTTTAATTATAATTTCGTTGCGTGAACTACTTTGACTTGTTAGTTAAATAATTTGTAGATGTTAGTTTCTTTTGGTTTGTTAACATCAACATTTTTTTTATATATACTTTGCACTTCAAGATGGCGTGATACGTGTTTTGAAATATTCTATACGAAGAATCAAATATTCTATACGAAGAGGTATTGTAAATAAATTCTAGTAAAAAAACTGTATTTCCTATTTTGTGTATACACTTCGCTAAGTATTTAATCTAACAACCCACAAAAGATAAATTCATTGTTTTTTTTGGGGGGGGGGGAGGAAGAGAGGTGAAGTGTTTACTGGTTTATTACTAAATGGATTTGGAATCGAAGTATGGGTATGAACATTCCTATAAAATGTGCGTGTTTGATGAATTACATTTTGCTTTCACTTACTTCGAATGCCAAAATCCCATTTCTGATACTAGAAAATATAAATGGATTCGAACACAATTTAATTTTTTTCATCGTTTAGGCGTTATTTCAGTGGCAATCATGCACTCCTATTTCATTTCAACTCATTTTCCTTAAAGGAAAAAAATTCTGTATATATTTATGGTTTCTATTGCAATTAAAAATAAATTAGATGCTTCTTTAATCGTTTCAATAAGCATGCAGTTATTTTAAACAATTTATATTTTTCCTCTAGAAAAGTTATCTGAATACTTATAAATTTGCATCCGGATGCAATGGAATGTCATTTTAAAAGGTTCCTTTTGAAATGATAAAATGGTGTTTGTTCATGTAAACGGAATGAAGCACAAAGCATCGACTAAAAGTGATGGGCATATACTCTGAACTAGCTTATGTGATATACGGTTAGTCTCTAAAGACAAAATGGAGGTTCAAAACTATCGAAATCAATTCGTTCGAGGCCAATCTCTTTCACACCTAGATTCTCTTGACTTTTGTGAAGTGTATTAAAATAATGCCTTCCTTTGTTTAATAGCGATTTACATAGAAAAATTGTAATTATATTAAAAAAAATATTGGTTTCGCGACTCTGAAGAAGAGCAACAATTTGCAAATGTCCTACTTTCTCATTTCTTTAAAATTTCGGGCATTTGGATAAAAATTTAAGCCCCCAAAATGCATGCTTTATAAAATAAATCCCCTCCAAAAAGGGGCAATAATTTCGTTAATTTATTTGTTCAAGTAGAATTATTTGTCGCTTGTTATTATCTAGGGAAATTCGGTTAAATTGTAGCTCGATCGAATCGCAGTAAACAATGAAATGTTCAAATCTAAAAGCTTAAGATCGCAAAGCAACCACTATCAGTTTGCTGCGTTTAAAATTCAAGAAAGCCGCGGTGTCATTACAAGACGGCTTTTAGGCTAAAAAGATGTTTCGCAAACAAGGCGCCAAAGATCTAAAATCCGATACTCTATTCAATTCTATCAGGGTTTCTTTCTTGACAACCGTCGAGCAATAAAATACGGGGACTCCTTTGCAATTTCCCATTCTTCCGTCGAGCAAAAAGAAATTACAACAGATGCAAAAGCTGCAACAAAAACGTCCTTTATTCCTCCTTTCCAGCTCACTGTACCTTAACCAGGCAATTAAGTTGGATTAGTTACTGTCACAAATTTATTATTGTCTTACATTATAGGTGGTGAGAAGCATTCAACATTCTTTAATAGGAAGAATATGTTTAGAGTTGATCCTATTTTCCAAGAAAAGTTCTGGTTAAAATGTTATGTTTTCAGATCACCTTCTCCTTTTTTTTGATGAGGGTTTTGTATTTCGGAACGTGAAGTCTTTCGAGATGGATGATCCAATTCCTGAGTTTTTTCCCTTAAATTATAGAGCTGTCACCTGAAAACTGAAAAAGGTCTGATTATAGGTATGTGATGTTTCCGGTGTTCTACCATGGTAGGAATATGAGTTTCGTGTTGGTTCACTGAATATGCGAATGAAAAAATGGTCGGATGAGAGACTGATAAGTTTGTGGGAAAAAAATGCATGCGGATTTTAGTCTTAAAAACGAAAAAATTATATGAAGGACATTACAACCTGTCTAAGAGATTCCTTCGTTTTTATTAAAACGTGCTCGATATTCTTTATTTAATGTAGATTCGGTTTGATTTTCAGTTCGATTAAATTTGCGTTCATTTAAAATTTAGACTATTGAGATCGAGTCAGCTGCATGCTCCATTACTGGAATTTTAAAAACTTCGAGTGAAATTTGCGTAGTGGAAATTAATTCTAGAAGTAAAATTATGCAAGTTTTATTTGAAGAGTTGCAATTTATAGATTTCAAATCCAATTTAAAAGAATTTTATTTTCTTCAGGTTAGAATAAATTTTTGAAAACAAAGTTTGTATTTAGTCTGAACGGAAAAATTGTATTGAATCTGCATCTCTGTTGGCGGTCTACAGAACAGACCGTTGAACCTAGAGCTACCAAATTTAGTACAGATATAATTTGGAGGGTGGGAATGTGCACCTCGGTGACATTTTTTTTTTCAATTTTTTATTCAAATTTTGTTTATTTAAAAATGAAGCAAATTTTGGCCGTCTTCGGCTTTTTTTTCGCGAATAACTTCCGAAGTAATTATCGCACGAAAATTATTTTTAAACCAAGTGCGAATTTTAAATTTTTTTTTAAAGCACCATCTATTGCTCGCAAATCGGTGAAGCTCATTGAATGGAAAACACCCCTAGAGGACAAGTTGTTCCCTCTTGGGAAGTGAAGGAAAGGTTGCCCCCCTTTCCCCCTTCTTCGGGATGACGTGGAAACACTTCGCCTGTACCGCGGTGGCTTTAGCGAGAAGATTCACAGTTCACTACCGCGAAAAGTTTTTTTCCCCTCTAAATTTTAAACTATTTTGTAATTTATTAGGTTAAGATAAATGCTGATTTTTTACAATTTTCAGACATTTTAAACCCATTTTACGCGTAAACCGCTTCTAATCCATTTTAAAATGTGGGAAGTGACCTTTCTCCTGATATTAAATTTAATGCTATGCGACTTTTTTTTACGGAATTTTATCAAAGTTTTATTACAGTTTCCAATTTTTCATGCTTTACCAGCCCTTCAACAAACTCAGTTGGAATACCACATGGGAGCGCGAAACAGATAATGAAACATCAAATTAAAAAGAATTGAAATAGCTTTTCTGTGTTATAAATGATTTTTATACATAAATTTATAACGTTTTCTGATTGCATATGATTGATAATGTTTTAAAGACTGTCTAATATTGGCTCGTATTATAGAATTTATTACATTTTTTCTTTCAAAAAATTCCTTTTTTATTCTTATACCATTTTTGTTAAAATTAAAGTGCATTTCAAATTGTAGCAAAAATTTCAAATTAATATTTGAGCATTAGCAGCTAATAACTGCATTCATCTACTCTTCTCTGAACTTTAAATTTCACTTACGAACTGGAAACTTAGAACTTTGAATTTATGCATCTAAAGATGATCTTTTTGTAATATTTCATTTTGGGTGTATCTCTATTTCATTTTTGATTTTGGAACTAACTGTTTCGTCTAAAAAAATCAATAAAAAATTCATTTCTTCCTGGCATTTTACTTCATTTATAATAGTCATTTGTTTGAGTTTTCAGTTTTTTTCCCCCAAAAATGACAGTTTATTACGTTCAAAAATTTAAAGCGGAAATTACTTCGTCGGATAAATAGCTTCAATTAAAAAATTTTTAACATTAAATACAACAATAACAACTATAACCGAAGGCAGCTAATAATAGTAATTATTTTTCGATACGATAACTAGGTAAGAGTTTTTTCTTCTAGAGATACAGGAATTCATTTGAAGTAAGATAAAACCCTTGCCATAGAAACAGATGAAAAATCATGTAGATTTTAAGAAGGCAGATTAATTAACTTGCATTTTCTACAAATCATAAGAAGCAGCAGGAAATATTAATATATTAGGAGGTTCTGCTTCTAAACTGACTGTCCAAAAAATCTTGATCAGTATTTTTCAAAGATGAAAGGTTCTTTGATATACTATAATAAGCGTAAAAATTAATGTATAAATCATCATCTTGTATAAAATGCTACCATGAAGGCCAATAGTTCAAGATCTTTTTTTCTCCATATCAGATGGAATCCTTTCTTCCTTACCCGTAGTTAAGCTCCAAATTTGATTTCACCTTTACTAGAAAAACAAATAAATAGCCTAATCCATCCATTGTAATATGTGAAATAATAGTTTTCACGCCTAATACTACTCTTTCAAAAGAAAAAAAAAATGCGTGCTGTATTATTATGTAATGTTGACAGCAGCATTCGTTACGCAAGGTTGAATTTAGGGACGCACAAATCAACTACTTTCTAAAAAATGTGAAAGATTCTGTCGTTCGATCGGTAAATAAACTGAAATGTTTATTTAATAAAGATAAAACAGTCATTTTTATGAAATATGTGAAGAAAATTTTCGTTTGATGGTTTCAGTCTGTCGTTATATATTCAGAACACATCATTTCAGTTTCCTACATGTTCTGATGAATATATTTAAAAAAAGGCCCCATTGTAATGTTTTTTACGTGATCCTAGAATAGTTTTCTTGAATCGTTTTTCATTGGTTTATTTGGTGGCTCGTACATTAGTGTAAAAAACTCGAAGCAGCTTCCTGTGGCCGAAGCTAGGTTGCCTTTGTGTTTATTGAAATTTTAGATATCAAAGATTACACTATTTTGAATGCGATAGTGTTGGAAGCTGCTGAAACTGTCATGATTTTTACGAATTGTTTAAATAATGCAGGTTTATTTGGAGTAACGTTTGCCGTGATATTGTGTCAGCGTTTTATCGTTTAAATTTTTTTCCCAAATGACTTAACTCTGTTTATTTTAAAATTATTTCATGGTCTATACTATTTTCTCATGATCGTTTTATTATATTGTCGACTTCAAAGCTCTGCTGTTACGAAAAAAACTAGTTAATTTGTAATTACTTGATTAAAATTAATTAATTAATTTCTAATTAATTAGTTTAAACTAATTAATTTACTTCAATTTGAAAAAATCCACTCTGAACCACGTAAAACTTTGATTTTTGGGAAATGGTTTCACTTCTATACTGATAATTTAAGAGCAGGTTTTCTTCAATTGTGAGTCTTGAAAACTGGCTTCCTTGCAGATTCTTCAAACCTTGTTAGTAAAAATTGAAGAATATTGCCTGGCATAACAGATTTCATAAAAAATTGCTAAATATCAATTTTTAATTGCATTTTCTTTTATTTATTATTAATTAATGCTTTATTTTCTTACTAGCTGATATACCCTGCTTTGCTCGGGTATTTCCTCTTCTTTTATTAATAAAAAAATTAAGTATTTAGTTTAGTATCACGACACTCAATAAAATATTCCTGATATTTCAGTATTTGTGAGCAAAATTTCAAGTACTTGTAACGTAACAAAGGCTACAGATCGTCTGTTGACGGTTACGTGGTGGAGACGTCATAGGCTAGAAAGTGAAAATATAATTAATGACAGCACTCGACGGAATGCCAATAAACGTATTTTTAAAAACATATGTAATATTTTTTATATAAGATAATAATTATGTACAATAGAATATCCTATTATCTTCTACGATTTCATTTTAAATTTTACTGAGGGTATCATTTGCACCAAACAATTTTTAAATCTCGCTGCTTCTCGAAAAATACCCTGTATGAAAGGATTTTTCGAAAGTCCCGAAAGTTGGCTTTTTCTATACGCGATTCATCATTTCTATAGAATTATACGGAATTTAATTAAACATTCAGAGTGGGAAACTTGGAGGCAAACATATCAAATGATTTAAAACATCTAAAATATTCTCATTCAATAGGAATGGCAACGATTAAGATAAAATAATCTTTTCCGTAAGTGGAAACGCTGTTTAAAAAAAAAATTAACATTTTAGTTAATTGTCGACACGTGTGTTCACTCAAACCTTCCTGTAAAACAAACTTAATTATGGAATTTCAGTTTTATTCATACAGATTTATTTTACAACTTTGAGACTGCAGTCAACCTGATCTGATGGAAATGGGCTCGCGCAAAAACTTTATCACCCGATAAAGAAGTTTAAGTTTTAGAAATTTTCTTTTAAAATTCGCTGTCAACAAATTTCTAGCTCATGCTTTATACAAAATCAGTTTTGCAAATCAGTGAGTGAATCTCATGATTCAGCAACAATTGGAATGGCAATGAATGATTATTGAAATGCAGAATTTACGTATTGAAGTCAGCGTTACGATAAAACCCGCATTCTAATAAAACAATGCTGGATATTAATGGCATAATACAATCTACATGATATCCGATCTTGGAACCAAGGTGAATCGAAACACTTTTGTTGAAATAACATTTAATTAAAAATGCCATTTTAGAACTAGATATTCAGCAATTTTTTTTTCGGCTAAATTTAAAGAAAAGACGTAATCTCTATTTATTAGATTCGCTTCCATTTTAAATATAGCAGTTTTCTTGTACGGACAATTTCGGGCCTCCAAATGAAATATTTTTCAGCTACTGTTACCTATATATATGTGGAGCCTTTGCTTCATTTTCCAGTAGCAAAATTCTCACCACTTTTTGGTTGCTGATTTCATCGTGTCAATTATCAAGCCGGAACTTATCTTCAAGCGTAAACTTTTCAGAACTGAACAACCGCAAAGAGCCCTCAGGAATCGGTGTATGTGCTGGCATCGGAAGTGGGAGTCAAACACTCAACTGAAACTATTTTCAACGGAACAACAAATGAATCTTAATTATTAAAAAAAAAAAAGTTGAGTAACAAGTTTTCGCGAGAGTATGTTTTTAACGGACGGTGGTTTTCTTTGACTATCATAATAGAAAACTCAAAAATATTTAAGTATCAGCTGATACACCTAAAAATATTTAGATACCAGCTGATATACATGGAGTTGCTCGGGTTGAAAATATTTTCCCGTGTAATATTTTTAATGTAAAAAATACTTTTAAATAAAATGTTATAGTACACATAATCCTCTTGCCCCTCCCCCCTTTAAAAGGTTTATATATATGTAACGAATTGAAAGTATATCTATATCGCATATATTTATATTATATATACATATTATATATATATTTATATCGTATATATTTATATTTATAAATTATATATATATCGCATACGCAATGAATGCGCTAAAAGCTGCAATTCCAAAAGCGCTGTGGTAGATAAGAGTATAAATCGCAAAATGATAGAGTATAAGCCTATAACTGATTGCAAGAAAATGTCAAACTTTTTATATTTTAGCAATTCACAATAACTTCATCCCCTGAAGAAATGTTATTGTGCTTTAATTGCGTTCTTCATTTTACAACTTATAGTCTATCATATATATATATATATATCAAAACAAACTTAGAAACACAAGACAAAAACTCAAAAACAGTCAAGACACAATGGCAAAAATAGACAAAAACCAAAAATAGACAAAAAACAAAATAAAATTGAAAAATATCATAGCGAGCCGCTCGTCAGGAAGAGAGAAGCTTGCTCATGATATTAATTTGTGCTTTTTTCTGCTAACGACAAACGAAATCCGTTAAAAATTGCCGCCATCCCCTCTAAAAGCACAAGACAAATAAAAATGGAATATATATATATATATATATATATATATATAATACCGCCGAAAGCTAATTTTTTTTTCATAAGTGATTCATTTTTAAAGAATGATCTAAATTAATATTGTTGGTGGCAATTCGGAGAGAGATAAATAAATAAAGAGGTTTAAAATATCTGTAATATTTTCATTTAATATGAATAGGAGCATTAAAGATAAAATATATTTTTTATGTAAGGAAGCATAGATTTTAATTAATTAAAAATTATCTATTTAATTCACTGTCACCAAACCTTCACTGAAACCTTCTTTATACTTTATAGTATTTGAGTGCACATTGAAAATGTTGCATTCGAAGCTTGCCGAATTCGGACGTATTGAACATTCTTTAAAGATCAATGATAGAGAAGCGATTTTAATAATAATAAAATAGTAGAATTTTCTATTGTGTATTCTTATCTTGAAAACAATGCAATTAACTTTTTATGAAATGCACTTTAAAATAGGAAAGAAAAATAATTTTAAAAAATATGTCAGCGACCTAATTAAGGAAACTGATCACCAAGATTGCAAGAAAATGTCAAACTTTTTATATTTTAGCAATTCACAATAACTTCATCCCCTGAAGAAACGTTATTGTGTTTTAATTGCATTCTTCATTTTACGACTTATAGTTATCATTTTACGATTTATACTATATAGATAAAATACCGCCGAAAGCTAATTTTTTTCATAAGTGATTCATTTTTAACAGGGATGAGATTTTTCCGCTTTTCCCCTTTTTTTCTTACGTTGATCTTGGAATCCGTGTTCTTAAAAAAATTAAGAGATATCCGCACCTCCTTCTGCAAGAAATGCTAAGAAAAAAGACCCTTGTGATTGAAAATTCTTTTTTTCTCAAAATAATTTTCATTTTAAAGTAAAAAATTTGTTGAAAACCAAGTCGACTGTAACTAATTGCTTACTGTCATAAATTTTAAAAAAATTTCATTTACATTCAAAATCTTCATTTTTTACTATTATTCTAGCTACTAATTAGTTAACTAAATAACAGTTGTAAGTATGATTAATGTTTTATTGTTAATTTGGTATTCCTTTTTTGTCATATATAATTTTTAAGTGTCCTTTATATTTTTGATTTGCTGGTTTTAGCCCTGCATGTAATTAAACAACTACCCACTCACAAACATATATATATTTGTATATAATAATTTATCGCGCTTAAATGCTTGAGTTACTTAAAACGTATTTCACGCGTAAAATTTTCAGATTTCTATTTTCAGATTTTTTTAGTTTTTTTCCATTCTCATCCCTGTTTTAAAGAATGTTATAAATTAATATTGTTAGTTGCAATTCGGAGATAAATAAATAAATAAAGAGCTGTAATGGATCTTTGAAAAATATATTTTGATTTTAAAATTCACTCCAACGCACAATCTATGAACCCGAGTATGAGATTTTATAGCAACATTTCTTCTTCCTTTCTTTCCTCACAAATGATACAAAACTACGTAACCTTAGTTTTTGTTCTTTTAGAATCAACGTTTAATTTCTTTAATCTCCTCTTTTTTTAAAATTTAATTTATGTCTTGAATTATTATGAACTGCTGGTGATTATAACTGCTCTCTGGGCTATTCCTCTTGTTCCGGACCCCTGACTCTTGTCCTTAACTGCCCCTGACCTTATCCTTACACTATTGTAATAAAATTATTATAGTAAAACGAACCCAAATAATTTTCCTATATGAGGATGTAATGGCATATTTTGCTACTTACTTTAAAACATTGCGAGGACTATGAGTCTTTTGTTAAAATATTTAATTGGTGTTTCTAAACACTTCTTCTCTAAGTGTAACTACGTAGCGCTTTCTCTTAAAAATGATTTCATACACTCTGTTGACATCGTTACAACATCATTTGCTTATTTTATGGACCAAATATTGAATAGAATTGAAAGTTATGATACCGGTCGAAATTCGGTAAAGCCGGTATTCCTTCGAGGGCTAATATTAAGTATATTTTGACTTCCGCGCATCTGACATTTACATCACGTAGCCGTCAACAGTTGATTTGTTATGTGATAACGGCAGCCTTTATTATAAGTGCTTCAAATTTTGCTCACAAGTGCTGAAGTATAAGAGAGGTTTTAATGAATAGTTTGTGATAATTAATGAAACAATTTCATCGCAAGCGACATCAGTTTCTCCAGGCGATTAAGACTAATAACTGAGACCCGGCTTCAAGCCTTGGACCTTTAGATCTTCTGTCTACCACACTCCCAAATAACCATTTTCGGCGCTACGAAATCTTGCCTTGTCAACAAGACTTCACATCAGAAAGAAGGTAGCGGTGCAGTCGCCAAATTTGAATTTTTTAAGCGATAACTCGCCAAATTTTATAGTAGTTTTTACACGATTAGGACCGAGCGGTTGGCAGCCATCTTTACAGTTGGCGAGGGTTTTGCGAGCTTGGCGACCGAACAAGTGTTGTCTCCATGTCTGACAATATTTATAAATAAAATTGTATGAATAAGTACTATGTGTTAATAAATAAAAAAATTAACTACTTAATTAATTGTTACGAAGCCTTCTTTTATGAAGGTTTCTCTTCCTCCCTCATAGTATTTGTTAGGAAAGTTGGAAGAAAATCTATTGAGTAGTTTAGGTTTCTGTAGCTTTCAAACTGTTTATGCGTTGTACTTTTGTTACATTATTGTTTTGTAGTACAAGAATTCGATTTCTAAGTGTGCTCCAGAATGACAGATTGTTCTGCGCATGCGCAGTGGAAATATAGTTTTTAAATTAATATCAAAGTAGCTATTTAATTAGTTGTGAGGAACCCTTCACTCGTAATATTTGTGGGCAAAATTTGAAGAAATTCTATTTAGTAGTTTGAATTTCTATAGCGTAATAGCGTTTCAGTTTTATTTCTACAGATTCTATTGCCCTTTCACAAACACTGTTTTGTTCATCTTCTTCAGAGACTTCGCATAACATTGAACATGGGAATCAAATCCATGGTATTCGTTCTTTTAATTTGATGCTACGTTCTAAATTTTATCACGCCAAAAACAACTCCGTAGTCTTACAAATTGCTACCGAACTTCGCAAAAATTGCATCAGAGATAGTTTAGCAGCGATTAAGCCAACCTCGTTTTCAGTTTTAAGTACATGATGCGCCTTCTACTAATCTACAGTTTTTGCCATTCCATTTTTTGAACCAGACGGCCTCTTTAGGACCAGGCTTTCTGAGAGGGCAGACGGGTGCTGGAAGGGCAAGGCCAGACCATTAAGGTGGCTACTTGCACGGCTGTTTTTTCTGCTCTCCACTGCGACCCCTATTAGAGATATCACGGTTCTTCCATCAAACGATTTCCAGTGTGAGTGGTTGCTACTTTTGGCTGCACATTCTTCTACTCGGATTCTTTGATGCATTTTTCGAACGGCGGCGGCGTTCGAAATATTTTCATGAAAGGACTAATTCAGATTTTGAGAAAGAATCGTATTTTGCCTTCAGTTAATGCTCGCTGATTGAATCTTTACAGTGGAAGAGGCAAGTGTTTGAAAATTGGAGTGTCGGGTTTTTCTATTCTTTTGTGATGCGTAATAATTCGCAAAACAAATTAAAATGGTAAACGAGTCCTTTTATCTGAACGGTATGTAATTTTATAATTTTTTACTACTGCAGTTGGAAGAAAGTAATCGAAATTGAAAATCATGCCAGTTTTTCATGCGTGTTCGATTTTCTTTTTGGTATACCATATCAAGCAAAAATAATTACTACATTTTTTAATCGAGAGAAAACATCGGCATTAAAAAGGAAAATAATATTTTTCATAAATTCAGTTACCTACGTACAGCTGATTCTTGTATGACATAAAAGATAGTTTGGCTTGAATCTTATGAAACAATATCCTGTTTATATTATCTTCTACGTGTGGCACTTTAGACTCCATTAAATTATGACATTAAGTATGAGAAATTAACGTTTCTTGAGATATTATTGAAAAAAATATATTTTGAAAAGTCTCGCCTAATCCAAGCTTGTTTTCTGCGTATAAAATAAAATTCTTCTGTATTTCCTTCAGTAGTATTTTCGTTGATATGAAGATAAAAGCATAGCTTCTCAGTAATTCAGTTGAATGGTTGGAGATCCAGCGGTTTGGTGTTCTTTTAATCATCTTTCAAACATAGGATAGAGTTTAAAAAGAATTGTATTATTTTTCAGCTCTGCTGATAGTTTAACATAAATGTTGATAATCAAAATCTGAATGAAGTCTTAAATTACATTTTTAAACACTTTCTGAGCAACCCTTTTGCTCTTTCGTGAACATTTTTTCTGATCAATCATTGCAGGTAGTTTTGTATTAGAAATCAATTTTGACAGATTTGCAACCCGCGGGAATATTCTTCTTTCTCGTATAAAATATGGCGCGTTTTGTGTTTGTCCTTATAGTACAGTGAAGAGAATCGACAACGGGCAAATTGTGTTGTAACGGTGGTGTATGAAATCATTTTTAAGAGAAAGCGCCATGTTGTTACAGTTAAAGAACAAATGTTTAGATGTAGGCATCATCAATTAATTATTTTTACAAAAGATAAAAAGTCCTTACTATTATATCCTCAGATAGGAAATTTGTTTGACTTCTATTTGCAAGAATAATTTTGTTAAAATAGTTTAGAGATAAGGAGAGGGGATTTTTATTTGGTGGTTGTTGTTGTTTAAAAGTTGGCTAGATAGGACCACAAACAATTGCTTAAATTGGACTCTAAAATCAATAAGATTATTACCCTGAACTGCAGAAATAGCTTAGAAAGCATTTATCACCACCAGTAGTCCTCATAAATTGGAAGTGGATCTAGCCGAAGCAAAATAAAAAAAAACGAATCAAATAAAATGATAAAAGGGCACTAAAGCCATACAATGTTGGATCAGAAAGAACGAAAACTAAGGATACACATCATTTGGGAGGCAAGAAAGATTCCTCGTTTCGACCCATGACACAATTTTTTAAAGCTATTCCCTACTTTCATTTCCTACGTTAATTGCATTGTTCTGAAGATAAATTAACTACAAAAAATTCTACTATTTGCTTTTCATTAAAATTACTTCTCTATCACTGTACATTAAAACATGCCCAGGTTGTCCAAAACTTCCCCAGCACTTTGGAGCAACTCCCTTGAACCGACTGGACCCGAAATTTGCCAGCGATCAATGGTTTTGATGTCTAGTCCACGTGCCAAATTTTGAGTTGCCATGTTCATGTGCACACAGATGGACGGACAGACATCCGGTTGAGGAATTTTGTCCAAAATTTGGCACAGATCTACAATTTCGATGTAGAGACACGTACCACATTTCATTCTTTTAACTTGTTACATTTGTCCATTATCTTCTTAACAGACAGACTGACATAATTTTCAAAAATGGTTTTTCGGGTCAGGTTGGTTTTTCGACGAATCCAACGCTTTCTCTTTCGATACTTCGTATACGATCTTGAAGAATATAACAGAGCATGCTACTAATGTTCTCACAATTCATGTACGCGACCCTGTTTGGCATCGGGATCCATAATTTTAAAAGCCCTGATAAACATCATTAAAAACTGTTTTCCTTGGTTTCATTTGCAAAGTATCACTCGTAATTTTGTATTTCCTTTCCTAGACTTTAAATGTTAATTGCCGAATAGAACTTAGATTTAAGTTGATTCTATTTGAAGAAGTTCAAAGTTTATTATACGAATCTTTTCTTTTTAAATCCTTTCATTTTCCCAATTCGCATTTATTTGGATATGATCATGAATCTGAAAGAAAACGATTATATGGATTCCTTGACCATTCCTACTCCCCCCCCCCCTTCTTTCTAGTTCCAGTCAGGTTTCCTTAGGATGTTTTCTTCCTTTTTTAAAAAATGAAACTATTTTATTCTTTACGTTCCCCTCAAGATGCAAAAAAAGTGCTGCTAACCGTATATTCAAAACCATAAACACACATTCATTCTTGTTATATGAAACCGAAGTAAAGCCACCTAACTCCCATTACTGTGGAGGGATTTACTTTATATACACTCTTTTCATTTTAGAGCAATTAATTGCATGTTTCGTTGAAAGTTATTTGAATTCAGAATGTTAAGAGGAACAATTTCAGTGGATTTACTGTTTTGATGATAATGCAAGTTTTTCTTTCGACTTTTTGTGATGAATTAAAACGTATATCTTTTCATGAATAAAATTCTGAATATCAATCTAGTTTTTTGCTTACGCATGTTCCCGAATAACTATAGACATTCATTTTAAGCAATTAATCAAAACTTAGTTGGGTCTTCAATCGGTCTTCAAAACAGGCAAGAAAGATCAATTCGTTTCTGACAGCAAATGAACAGGGAGGGAAGGAGATAAACCTGAAAATATAATATTCGACAGATAACAAAATACAAACCGACATTGTGACTTAAGTGTGTTTTATCTCATTTTTACGCTGAAGTAAAAGTATTTCTTAACACATCAATCATTTTTAAATAAAAATGAGTTTCTACGAAAAAGAAGTAAATATTAGTTCTGTCCTATGTTAGAAAAGCTTCTTGATTTCGTCTCTTATTAAACTGCTCCAATCCTTTGGTTATGTTGTAATGAAATCTTCTCTTTCTTGACTGTGAATTGTGTAACACGTAATGCCTGCATTTTTTTCATGTTATTAAATTATGCTAATTTTTAATACAATGTTGTTAAAACAAGTTAATGAATGCCTTTATTTTCACCTTTGTTCTTTCAATACGTTTTATTTATTCTGTTTTCTTTTTTGTAGGGGTGCCGAATGAAATCGGCTTGAAACAGCCACCAGCGAAAGCAACATGAAGGTAACACTTATTATTTGCCAGAAAAAATTGACAGAATGTAAGAAGTGTGTGTACATGAAGGTTCATTAAATTTGTGAGCAGAAAAGCACGGATGAGTGTATGACTATGGCATTCATGGAAAGATGGCGAACCAATTTATTGCTAAGGATAACATTTGTGTTACTTTTATCACGTTTCAGAGTAGTTTTAAGCGAATATTTACAAGAATTTGAAATATCAGAAGGTCTTGGTGTCGGGACAACCATTGGCTATATTGGCCAAAGCCGTCCTGCCAGTCCTAAGCCGCCACCTCCACCTCCGTATTTAATAGTCCCTGTACCAGGGAGTGCTGTTGATTCGGATCTACTTATAGACCAGTCAACCGGTGAAATTCGTAGTAGTATTGTACTAGATCGAGAAGAAAGAAGTTACTATTCTTTTGTTGCGATTCCACTTAGCGGTGAGAATATACGAGTGGAGATAAAAGTCCGCGATGAGAACGATAATGCACCAACGTTTCCTACTCCTTTTATGATGATTGAATTCCCTGAGAATACTCCCAGGGATATGAAGCGCACTCTCAATCCAGCGAGAGATCGTGATCTGGGCATCTTTAACACCCAACGATATGAAATTGTTTCCGGAAATACGAATAATGCGTTTCGGCTGTCTTCGCATAGAGAACGAGATGATGTTCTCTACTTAGACTTGCAGATCAACGGTTTCCTAGATCGCGAAACAACACCGTTTTACAGTCTTGTCATTGAAGCCTACGATGGTGGAACACCTCCCCTCAAAGGTTCGATGACTGTGAATATAACAATACAGGATGTAAACGATAACCAGCCAATATTCAATCAGAGTCGATATTTTGCGACTATTGCTGAGAACGCTACGGTTGGAAGTAGTGTTCTGCGGGTTTTTGCCACCGACACGGATACTGGAGAGAACGGGAGAATTACTTATTCCATCAATCGTCGTCAAAGCGATCGGGAAAATAAGTTCACCATCGATCCAAAAATGGGTGTCATCTCGGTCAATAAACCACTAGATTTTGAGTCGAAGGACGTGCATGAGTTGGTGGTTGTGGCTCGAGATAGCGGTGTCCAGCCCTTAGAAACTACAGCTTTTGTTTCTATTAGAGTGACAGACGTGAATGACAATCAACCGACTATCAACTTAATCTTTCTGAGTGAAGATGCCTCTCCTAAAATATCAGAGGATGCGCGGCCTGGTGAATTTGTTGCGAGGATAAGTGTTAACGATCCGGATTCGAAAGAAGAATATGCCAATGTGAACGTCACCCTGCAAGGAGGTGATGGGTATTTTGGATTAACTACACAAGACAATATCATATATTTAGTCATCGTATCTCACCCTCTAGACAGGGAAGTCAAACCTAACTATACCATGGTTGTTACCGCCACTGATCAGGGTAATCCTCCATTGAATACATCTCGTACCTTTGAGCTTTGTGTAACGGATACTAACGATAATGCCCCGGAATTTGATCATACTATGTACTACGCGAATGTTCTGGAAGTAGCCGATCCCGGCACGTCAGTTTTCCAACTGTCTGCTGTGGATCGGGACGAAGGAAACAACTCTATAGTGTCTTACTCTATCAAAGACACTCCTGAGACCAATTCACACTGGTTTCAGATAGACAGTCGAACGGGCCTCATCACGACTCGCATACATATCGATTGTGAAACAAATCCGATTCCGCAGATCATAGTGGTGGCAACAGACAATGGTATACCTCCTCTTTCATCAAGTGCCACAATTGTGGTGACCATTAGTGATGTAAATGATAATGAGCCAATCTTTGATCAGAGTTTCTACAATGTGTCAGTAGCTGAAAATGAAAATGTTGGAACCTGCTTTCTAAAGGTAAGATTTTTTTCTTCCTTTTCACTGAGCTCCTAAAATGTTTTTTTCTATTTTCAATTCTGAATTATTGTTTTAAAATACAAAGTAAAGTGAGAATATTTGGCCATTAAGACGAAATTGTTTATGCGTACGCTTTTCCCCTTTTAGATTTTTGTTAAGCACACACAAGAATTCCTCTTGGTGTTTGAAAATAAGATATTATGATGCACTTCCAAAGGGATTTGTTTGAATTTTTCAAATGTCTTCAAGTTAAATACAACACAGTTATTTTATATTTTTATTAGATACCTTTAAATTTAATGATTGTTGATACTCATTACTTCTGGAAATATTACTGCAATGCGCTTGATATAATAGAGGCGTTTTCATTGAAATAAGCATTACTGTACTAGCCGGTTATTTCTTAAAGCCCACCATTAGTATTTGAAGCACAAAGCCAGTACGTTGGTTAAAATTCGGCGACATTTTTTTTTAATTCTTTAATGAGTCTCTGTAAATATGCCTTATTTTCTTTCCATAATCAAGTGACTGACTTTATAAGTATTCATAAGTATAGTTACTGCAAAACAGCTTTTAAATATTCTTTTACTTGATAAAATACCTTTGCTGTATATATTTTGACAGTTAAGTATTGAATTGTTTAAAGAATTTTTTAAAAAAATGTCTATGCTTTATGCAAATGAAACGAACAATGTTCTCTAAATAACAATCCCCATGCAGCGTATGTTGTTATTCCTTGCTATTTATTTATTCATTCACAAAACCTCATAAAATAGAAAGAAACGAAAGATATTTTGTTTTTATGCGAGTAATGAATGTTCTACTATGTTTTTATGTGAAACGCATAAGTAAAGATACAAAGAAACAGCATTACATAAAATTGATATTCTCAGGAAATCTAATTAATGAGTCTTGGAAAAGAAAAATTCCTCTTAAGAACCTGATATCTTATTCCGATTCTAAAGCAGCTCAATTTTATATCCAGCATTAAACAGACGATTGTATAGTTCCCGAACTTCATTAACTGTACGAATCGAAAGAGTGCAACAACAACGCTGGCGGAGAATCGTATGTCACGAAACATGCAAATGAAATTCAACCTCCTCAGAAAATTGCTTCAAGTGTTCTGGAAAATTTATTGCCGTCTTTAAATAGTCAAGTTTTGTAATACTTAGGGGATTAACACCATAATATAACAGAACTTTTTGACACGTTTTTAAAATCTCATTGCAAAATATTTTTACGGCAATGAATCGTCAAGAAATCTTGCGACGAGGTTGAGAGACATTAAATGTACAGAAAAGGGTACAGAAGGTGGATTTAGGCATAACTATTTATGAACTTTACTTTCAAGTACATATTTTTTCTCAGTCTTGACATCGAATCAGTTTGCGATACACAACAGTGCAAAATAAAGAGGGGTACAAAATGAAATTATTTTTGAATTGAAATTGTTGAATGTTTTTGTTTCAATTGTTTTGATTTTATTTCGATCCACCTGTTGCTATTTTTTTATCAATCTAGTCCTTAGCATGCTGGTCGAATTCAGATCTGTCTCCTTCATATCGATGAATTTCTAGATTTTATTTTTGATACTTTAAACACTGTTATTTCTGACAAGAAATATTTTTCTCTACACTTAAATGTGAACTTGACTTTGTTTGCTGCTTCTCTACCGATGACTAATTCTCACTTACTAAAAATTTTTTCCACTGACCAAAATAATTCATTAAGCTCAGTAAGATATCAGAATTTTACCGCTTTTCACAATACTTAACAAATAAGTGACTGGATAATATTTGGTGGATGAATCTCTTTTCCAAATCCTGAAAAACAAATCAATTCAAAATTTCGTGGGAAAATAGTAAACATATGCGATGGAATTAACGTTCAGCCAGTTGACTTCCCGCCCCCATTCCCCCCAAAGAAGTTTTTTACTTAAATTCACTCATGTTAGATTTTATTGACACTTGTAGCGAAACAGTTTAAATGCTGTTTCTTAGGACCCTTTATCAGCAATTGTCAGCTAATGAGACATAAATACAGGGTGTTCAAAATTCATGGGACAAACTTTAACGTTGGTAGAGAACACTAGACTAAACATTATTTGTATAGAAATGTAGGACACGTTGAGGCACAAGCGCAAGAAAGGCAACATAGAATGTTTAGTTACAGTATTGTTAACAAGTGCTTGTTTACAATAATTGCGTCCAACAACAGTAATACATGCTTGACAGCGTCGATGGAGTTCTTGGCATCCAGTTGAAAAGATGCCAGGCACTGCAACGGATATTCGAGCGATGGGTACCACAATAGATTCTGACCTTTGTACGCCAATCACTGCATCGATGCTGCCAAACATGTATTCTCATTGGTGGATGCAGTTGTGAGCAGTTATTGTAAACATTGCAACTTGCCAGCGATTCTGTAAGTAAACAATTTATCTTTCCTTACATGTGCATTTCTTGTGTTTTTGCCTCAATGTTTCATTTGCTGCCATACATTTCTATACGAAAAACAAAGTTAGTTGTAGTGTGCTCTACCACCTTTTTCCATGAATCCTAAAATACACTGTAGAATTTTTCACAAACGTTACGTTGGAAGTGAAATAAATGTTGGACTACTGAATGAAAAGAGTCTCGAATTCATATTTTCGGAATTAATTCGAAGAATTTGTCCCATCCAGGGAACAAAATTATGTGAAATATGTCAGAAAATGACATTGATGAAACTTTTCAGTGTCTTATAATAAGACATTGATTTATATCATATAAACTATTGCACTTCTATCTCTGAGAAAAAAAGAAGTTAATGTGTCGATTTTTCTCTTTAGTCCAATTTAAAAAATGTAGAAAACTGCATCATGCCTATCCTCTTGTAGTATCTCATTTCGATTGCTTCAAAACTAGTGACATTGGGGGGAGGGGGAAAGTAGTCTCTAGTAATCTTCTGTAAATCAATTCTGTAAAATTCGAAATTTGTATCTGCTTCCACCCAGACTAGTGGGGGGAAAACATGGAGCGAAGCCACCTTCATTGGAATGTGGAAGGGGTCTCCGCAGTCGTGACTGCTACTGTAGCTATCATGCCGGATCAGACAAGATGTAACTTTTCTCCCTCGAAGAATGAACCTTGCGGGAGCTTACGAATCTATTTGGGCCATTTCAGCTCCTCCCCTCGAGGATGTCGTAACCTTGCAGATGCACAGCTGGATGTAGAAATCAAAACGTGGATATCTAAATATATTATTTCAAAAGGAAATATGAAAAATGCATCGGAGGCCAAAGTGGTTTGGCGTTACAAATGGTCATTAGAGTTCCTATTTGACATTGACGGATGATTGTTTTATCTTATAAACCGAAGACGGGAAAGAAAACTGGATTAGTTAACTAGTCTTTGTTTGGACAGGGCCATTAAATGTGTCTGTTACTTAAGCTGGCTCGGGAAACTCTCCCTGGAAAGGGAATTGGGTGGATGAAAGCATTTTTGAAAAGTTTCTTGAAGGACAGCCACCAATTAATCAATTGGTAATCGGGCAGATTGGGTCTATTCAAAGATTTTAAAAGTATCTGACTAATGTACAGCAAGCTACACTGCGGATAGAAAGAAACATTTTTTCATGCAGCAGAGTTTCGGTTGTCCGAAATAAAAAAAAAATGTCGGGTAATAGGGTAAGGAACGCCTTATACCATATAAGACACTGAATGTATTTCATGGTAATTCGGGATGAAAAGAGAAATAATACAGTCAGTAAACTAATCGTCTATGTTCTGTTATAGTAAAAAAAGGAAAAAGCCTTAACGCGTGAATCCACAGAGATAAAGTAGTTCGGCGTTTTTACAAAATAAAGTTTTTGATAGGAAGTTGCTTCCCTGCGTATCTATGTTTTCTACCTGCTATATCATGAAAAGTAACATGTCTACACTTCAGGCTTCCTTCTGCTGTATTTCAAGGTTGCTTTATTGGTACCCTTCAAAGTCTGTTTAAACATCACTGATCTTACTTGACTGTTCTTCATTGAAAAAATAACTCTTTTCTATTTAGTCGACATAATAAAACAACCATATATGACTGACTAAAACATAAAGACATACAGAAAGAATTAACGAAATTTAAGCAATGACCTTGACTATCATAGCAGTCTAATCAGCTTGGAGACTCCAACACGATTGTCACATATCCGGTTAATCTTGATATTCTATAAATAGGGAAACAAACACCCACCCAGTGGCATAGCAAGGGGTTACGGATGCCCTGGCTCACTAGTGGAGAAAATATTATTTACTTTATGTTTTTGAAGTCAAATATGATAGAGGGCCGAAAATAAATACTTTGTCCCAGACGTCATTTATCCTGTCTACGCTACTCAACAATCGGCGCATCCAGCGAAGTGAAAACTTCTGAGCACATTTTTCGATTTATGATTTTTTAATTAATTCAGAACTGATGTCGAATAACGAGTCTCTGTTGTACTTTCAAAGAATAAATCGAAATTTGAAACCTTATTTGCAATTTCAGTCTTCTTCCTCTGCTAGGCTCAATATCGAAGTGTTTTTGAAGTTACTTTTCCAGCATTGCCAGAGCTTACAACCATCGAGTTCTCTCACCCTGTTTAAAACCTGAATCATCACCTGATAGGCTGAAAGATAAATTTGCACAGTATTAGTAACTTTTCATGAAGCATTTTACTTGATAGCATAATTTGCAGCGAGTTAAGTTGAATAAACATTATACTCCGAATATCAACCAATACATGTTCTCTACTAAATCATTTTAACAAAGCAGAGAGATTCTGCCACTTGAAGAAACTCATACTTTCTTCAGAATATTAGTTAACACATTACGTATGTTTCCCTCTTATTTGTGGTTGAGGCACATTTTCTTTTTTCGCACCTCGTTGTATCTTGTGGCTTTTCAATGGACTAGCTATTCAATGACAATCTTTATTAATTCAAAACTAATAGTGAGATTAGGAAATATAATTTTAAAACTTTTATGGAATTAAAGTTGAGCATTTATTATTGAGATAAAGAAAATGTATTTTGAAAAATGTTTTGATTGCCTGCTTATGTACACAAAAACTGAAATTTAATTTTGCTTTAGTGATCACCTTAAAAAAAATATATCTTTAAACTTAATAAAATTGTTGAAAAATTTTTTGTTTTAAATTTCGGGGGGGGGGGGGAGCTTCAGCGTGGCAAGAAAGAATGAAACCTTTGATTTAGCAAATAAAGAGGAAATAATACTTTTTATTATTACTTTCACTGAATTACTTTTCTGTCCCAATGGCAACAATATCATTGCGAAAAGAATTGTTTCCTCAAGAAACGAATTGAAGGCATGAAATTTATGTAATATTGAAGGTGTTTTTATAGATTTCTGCTACAAGGCAATCGCTTGAGGCTATTTCACTGGACTGTCAAGTTTGTAGTGGAACTTTTGTTTTGCATAATTAATTGAATAAAATATATCACACCTACTGAAATCCTTGAAACATTTATGACTTTAAAATTGATGCCAAGCATTTAATGCTTACATGTTTCATATCGTGTTGCATATATTTATTTTATCTATTATGCTTGTAAAAGACCGTAATAACGGCAGTTTTCTTGGAACTAATTCCTATTTTATCTCTTCTCTTAGAAGGCGAGATATGCATCTTTATAATATCGTTTCTATTTATTTTAAAGTTGATTTACTGAGCTCTGAGTGAGGTACCTTTATGTAACCATTTCGGAAGGATTCTTTTCAATTAGACTCCTGTTTTTTCTATCTTGGTTATTTGATTAATTGTTCATTTATACTTTGAATACAATTTCTTATATTCTGTGAACCGATCGTTAGCATTTTGACAAATTCGGGTATCGATAGATATTGAATTTTCTTTCCTGAATTGAGGGCAGGATCTTGAAATCCATTCCTCATGATTATTTCATGATGTATGATTGTTCATGATTCATTCTGCTATGAATAACTGAATTTAATTTTCAGTAATAATGTTTTAGAATAAAGAGAAAGTAGGTTTCCCGAGATTCACCAATTTGTCATCTTTTCCAAAACATGAAAATCGAAAACGGCTCATGAATATTAAAATATATATATATATATATCCCATTGTATAAAAAAAAGCTTTAACCTCACTGTTTTTCAAAACATTTTCAAAATATTTCAACTACTGTTAGATCTTCTGGTTTTACTTTTTTTAAACTTGTGCCGAACCTGTTTCAGTCACTGTTTACGATTTTTAAAGTTCACCGTTTTTCTTTAATGTTGCGTATACATTTTCTTCAATCCATAAATATTGCTCCCTTTTCAAAAAGGCGTTTTAGAGCAAAACTACTAAAAAAATTATGAATAACATAACATTTGGTATTTCCAAAACAACTTGAAACGTATTGCTCACGCATACATAACATGAAACATTGTTTACTTTTTCAGAAGTTCATTGTCCTCGTTTTACATTCCAAAGTACTTCGATTGAAAATTATTAAAACAAAGTAAGAGGGTTTTCTTTCGAATCCTTACTTGGAATCAATAAATTTTTTGCCTCGTTAATCGAGCATTCTGAAAATGATTTCCATTTCGTTTGAACTCAATGCTTCTCCCGCTTTTTAAAAAACTTGTTGATCTGACACATACACATTTAGAAGCTGATAATAGAGAATCGGAAAGCACCTTTTAGAGACGTCTTGACAAAGCCCAGAGAGAAATATGACATTATCAGTGTAGAATACCTTTTATATGTCAAATAATGATAACTCCTCTGGACGGAAGTGATTTTACATTTTTTGTCCATTAGGCTAAGTGACTTATGTGATGGAATTCGGCTATATCTGGAATATTAGGATGTTTTCTGGAAAACTTCTTAGATACCAGGATTGTGGGAGGGAGACACTGAAAGATAACACTAGGCCACCCATGGTCTTTGGCATTTAGTCTTTATATAAATTGCAACACATTTTCTTTTTATCTTCATGACGTACAGATCTGCCATTCACCAAAGAAAGTCACTTGTTTGCCTGACTTTCGCGAGGCATGCGTTTCTCAACTTGTCGCTTTTACTTCATCTTATAGTGAAAACCGGTTGCATTGCCGAAATTTGTGGTGAAGAAAAAGAAGGGAGAAAAGGAATTGATTTTGGATGGACTTGGTGCAACTAAAGATGCCGAATGGAGTGATAAAAAAAAAATTCGACATTGTTTTGGTTTCGTATTTCCTTCCTGCTTTATTCATGTATCTCTTCGGAACAGCTTTGCTCAACATTTGAATTATTGTTTTGGCTGTCCATGACATTCACATTCACTGTCTCAGTAGTCATGATATTATTTCCCATTGCCCTGTCATAAAAGCAGTTCAGTTCTTTGGTTAAGAATTAATATTCTTATTAAAAAAATAAAGGAAATCAGCATTAATAGAGCATTAGTATTAAATAAGAAAAGCATTTTTTCTCATTATGTTATGTGCAATATTATAATTGACAATTAGCATTAATCCTTAATGCACTTACTAAGTGATTTGATATTTAAAAAAAATTTAAACAGGTAATCATTTTGAATTCATGCAAAAGTAAAATTTTTCGTTCATGTTGCTGGAATATGTCTTCTTTCTTTGATAATTTTTTTGTTTTTGTTATTATCACTTTTATTTTGTTTTTTAAAAGAACGGCACTAACTGATTTTAGCATCTATCCTTAAATTATTAGATGAATACATCCGACTGAATGTTTAGACACTTAAATCGGTATATTGTTCGAGCTATTCAAAAATTTTAAACTAAACCAAGTTAATAAAAAATTGATAAATTATTACTGCTTGAGCTAAAATATTTAAACTTTAACCATACGTATTAATTGTATTAATTCTTTGTACTGCAGTTAAAAATTATAATAAGTTTTTAATTCCTTTCTTCTATAGAAATTAATTCTAATATTTTTCTGCAGTTTGAATTTCATTTAAATCTTCAAAAATAATAGTGACACTTTTCAAAAAAAGCCATCAAATGTGTCAATATTCCATTTATGTTTTATTTCAGTTTGAATGTAAATGCTATTATTTGATTACGTGCACATAGATACTGAAGTGTGCGTTTATTCCTCTAGTTGAAGTTTTACTGCTTTAATTGTAATTGCAACTTATATGGTTAACTTTTTGGGGGGTATTCGTCATCTTTTCGTTATAAGTTATGCTGTTAATATGCTAATTTTCGCTTACTGCCCGTGTGTTGTGTTTCCTCTGAAAAAAAACACACCCAGTCCTCCATAATTTATTGTGGTAGCATAAATCACATGGTAATAGATTCTCATAGTGTCCACTCCTTTTTCAAGGTTTTAAAACAAACAGATTTTGTATTCACTTAATCAATTTAAATCTATCTTGACTATAGTTGATCGGGGATTTCTCGGTAAGTGCGAATGCCTGTCTGATTATTGAACTCCCATGTAGTATTCTTCTGAGAGAGACTATTTCTACCATCCGCGTTCCAATCTAATACTACCAAAGAAAGAGATTGGAGATTGTCTTCAATTTCTTCTTTGTGGGTAAATGTTTTTCTTTCCAATACATTCTGGTATAGGTTCAGGCCAAAAGAGGATATTAAATTCAGACCGTAAAGTCTTTTTCCTCTACAGAAAACCTATTCCACTTTTGAATCTGCATGAATGTCTGGCCTCTGATGAAGTCATTCACCAGATTCTTACTTGTTGTCGTTGTCTACTATTACTTTTTACCCTTTCTTTTTATTCCCCCTTTTTTTAATATTTGTATTTATTTTATACTTAGCAATTTTTTCCTGGATGATGCTGCACTTGCGCACACCAATTAAGTTGCTTCTATCATTCTTTGTCTTTTTAGATATTCTTACCTTTTTGTCTCTTTAGATATTCAATACTACCAAAGAAAGATGTTATTTCAATATTCTAATTTTTCACAGCTCTTTTTTTGTTTTAAGAACATCTCTGTGCTTGACTGTTAAGATTCAAGTGAAACAAAAGTGGATTTTAAAACCGAACCGCAGAAACGCAATGTTTTGTTTAGGGACGGTTGAGAAGAAGAAAAATATTTGATATCCGGTGTGAAGTTTTTCATTACAACTGCTCTTTGATGCATTTGGGTGCACAGCTGATGTTGCATGAACACACCTGCCTCATTAGCTTTCTGTGAATGCGACACTCGTTCCTACGAGGTCACTGATAACAGTTTCTGCTTGTCCACACAAGCAGGATTTCCTTCAAGGCTACATTGGAGTCAGAACAGAGAATGCACCCACCTTATTGGATATTTTTGCTGAATTAATTATTATTTTAAAATTTAGGACAAGTACACTAGACCTGATGAAACTCTGTGTCTAATTTGCATATGTTTGGGCGCTGTGACTTGCCTCTTTATGCATTTGGCCTCATGGTTCCTGCATTTTCAATAAAATAAATATCGGTTTTACTTTTTACTACAAATTAATTTTAAATGAAACTGATATACATATTTTAAATTGCGCTGTCTTTTCTCGCTTCTGAGTTAAATGTAAAGTAAATGAAAATCTTACATTATGTGACAAGCAACTTCCTTACAGCTTCTGTTTAACTAAAGTTAGTTTAGGTTAAGGAGAAGCTAAGACTCTTCCCCTTCATTTGTGAATCTTGAAGCGGTTATACAATTCTGTACTTGTTGTTACTAGGAATATTTTTTTATTTTTCATCTTCGTTCCCCCTTATCTATGCAAATTAACATAGAACTCATTCTTGTCCAGAAACCATTCTAATCATAATCTGTCATGAGCCAATGAGCAAATCTTACCCTTCTGCGCGAACTTGAAATTCCCACTGTGTAACTTAAGTTTGACAGCCGAGCATACGGAATATTTTCCTTCAATAAAAAGAACAATAATTTATTTCAATTAAAGTTTAATTTAGTTTAGTTTAGTTATGTTAACGTCCCGTTTCGAAGCAACGCGAGGGCTATTTTGGGACGCACCTCGTAATTTTGAACCGCGGTCAGATGGCGAGGTTATTTCAATTAAAAGGAAGCAACCATGTTAAGGAATAGTACTGTCTCATTGTAAAATTTGAACCAGTTGAAACAACTTCGAAAGAAGGTACGACAAAGAGCATTTGTCTTCAACACTTTCGCCTTGCAACATTTAAGGAGTTTAAAAACATTATTAGCTATATTATTTGATGAGACTTATTTATCTCTCTATTGAACTAGAATCGTTCAATGTACAAGCATTTCTGAATACAGTGAGTGAAAAATGTTTAGGAATGGTTTTTGTCAGTTTTCTAGGACAATACTAAGGATACTTTTGGACTGCCTTAATCAAATATTTTGAACCAGATGGCATTTTTTATTTCAATAAAATAAACATTGTGAAATCTTTATGGGAACATTCTTTTGCACGGAGTTTGCTAAACTTACCATGAGATATGGTAGTCCAAACTGAGTCAACACCTAATTTATTTATTATCATAATTGGCAATCGTCGAGAAAGAGATATTTTTAAAGATTTTTTTAAAATTAAGTAACGCAATGAAATTCCTAGTCATTCGCGTGTTTGCATGTTTTATTTTGGGTTCAGTTTCTATCTCTCTGGAGATCCACAATTTCTTCTTAATTATGAGATAAACTCCTTAAATAACAAAGTGTTCATTCCAGTTACCATATAACAATAGCTAGAGTGTTGATGGAAATTGTTGATTGTTAATCAGAACAGGATCAGACAAATTGGTTTATCTTCGTGGTTGCTGTGAGATCAAAAAGAAAATTTGGTTGCACTTTCCTGTTACTGGTCATTTAGGAAAATAATATACTTTAACCATGAACAAAAATTAAGAATAACGTGCTTAGACATTTTTATTACCTTTATTGTCCTTTCTCTTGTTATAAATTCAAAGTAGCATGCTTTCTTCTTTTTGTAGAATCTTGAGACGTTTTTATTTTCAATTTTAATAAATGCGTAACAGTTTCAATAAATCGAATCTTTATTATAGTGATAGAAAATGAATGTAACTCGCATTTCGGCAGTAATGTAACTTTTCCTGATTCTTATTTCAATATATTACTTACGTTATTTTATTATTCTCATTATTATTTTTGAAACCGATGATAAGAATATAATTCCATGGCAAGAAAATCAAGTTAAACTAGGAAAATCGTGGCAGAAACAAATTATGTTGTAAAAAATTGAAATTTTCAGAGCTGAAGAAACCTACATTTCTGCTTATTAATTTAGACAACGCAGACTTGCAATATCTTGTGTCCTTGCTGAGTTCAAAACTAGTAATTGAGTAGTTTATTTTATTTCTGCTCTTTTAATTGCCAGAGTGCATGAACATCTTTGAAACAGACTGTCTTGTGTTGTTTCTTAATATCTGCCTTTCGATTCCACCTACTAAGTCTGATAGCTTAGAAAAAACAGGTAGTATATCTTAGGAGCATTCTTCAATTTTCATATTATAATTCAGCGATCCTCGTTTCATGTCATTTGAGTTCACACACACAAAAAAGGGGGGAGATAAATGCTTGATCTGCCTAGAATGATTTCTAATCATTTTCATGCATTTCAAATGGATTTTTATGTAAGTGAGGATATGCCGATGCACTACGGGTTAATAGAGTGTTTGAACTAGGGGTTCTTCACCTTCGGACATTGCGACTGCTGGAGAAAAAATGGCATTACAAATACAGGTTGCATAACAAAAACTTGAAAATGCCTTATTAATCTGCTTATTCATACTGTTACTTAAAAAAAGGGGAAATTATTGAAAGTAGAAAAGAGAGAAGAGAATTTAAATATGTTTCGTTGAATTTTACATAATGATTAGAGGAAGAATATCAACACCAAAATATTATTCGCAAAATAGCGTTTAGAGTTTCTTCTCTCTCTCTACAATGTTTTTTTAACGTGTATTTGCAAACTTTTCACTCTATATCGTTCTTCGCCTAAGCTTGAAAAGACACAGGAAAAAGCATTAATTAATCGGTAAATGTAAGAAGCTTTTCACAGCTTAGCGTCTTTATCTTTAATTTACTTAAAAGAAAATGAATAGGCAGATATATACAGGGATTGTCGAAATGAATGCTCTGATTTCAAAGGTTTACTGTGCAACAGGTAGTTGCTGTATTGATTTGAAAGATATATACCTCGAGAGGTAATGTACTCAAGTTTTGAATGAAAGCATCAGCAGATGTTCAATATGTATTCCTTTTGTTGCTCATGAACTCTGTAATGCAATTCGTGACAAACCTTCTGTGGCATGTCTCTGTCGATGCTGGCATTCGGATCTGTGATACGGGGTTTCATATCAGTGATGGTTATTGGACACACCCACAAGAAGATATCTGAGATTGGTAGCCAAAGTAAGAGTTTTCTTGATAATCTCTGTCTTGCTTTGGTGACGCATTACGTAAGAAAATGTGGTGGTTCACCGTCTTATAGAATACAGCCAGGTAGCGCATATTATGAACTGTTTTTTCGTGAATGGACTGTGAAGTGAATTTTGGTATCTCGATGTGCTCCAGTTATGGCTTCTGCCGCAGCCACACTATTCTTTCTGATTTGAAGCTGATGCTATTGCCAGCATTCACAGAAACATGCTATAGAAGGTTTACTACGAATTGCATTAGAGACGTGATGTTTGCCGTGTTATAGAAGGAGCGCATATTGAACATCTATGATGCTTGCGTTCGAAACTTAAATACCTTACCCCGTGAAGCAACTTTCAAATAAATACAGCAACTACTTGTTGCACAGTAAAGCTTTGAAATCAGAGCATTTGTTTCGGCTTAACCTGTATTTCTTAGAGTTAGTTAACGAATCAAATGTTGGTTGAATGCTTACCAATGCACAGAGCGGTGTACCTTCCATGTTTATGGACCGGTTTATTTTCCAGTTATATGGTTTATTTTCCAGTTTTAAAATTCTTTTAATTTTTTCAAAGAGCATTACACAAAATGATGTTCGTCAGCGTACGATTCATATTCATTAAAGTAACATCAATTTTTGCTGAGTTTTTATTGATGATTTCTTTGATAATATAATTATGGTGGGGTTTTTTTTTTCGTTCTTTTAACACAAATTTTCGGGTTTTCAATTCAATAATCAACACATGTCATTATTAATTCAATACTCATGAATATCTTATCCCCGCTATTCACGTTCTGAAACTTTTATTTCATTTTAGTTTTCCACGAATTTAATCAAAAACTGTGGTATTAACTATTCGCCTCATTTAAAAAGTATTTGATACAACAACTTAAACATCTCAGATTAATGATCAAGGTATTCCTTCTTCGATATTTAAAGTCCTCATATTTGTTAAAATTCTTATTCTGAATTATTTTGAAAGCAATTGCTGAAAAATAAGTTTTCAGTAAATTATTAATTTTTTTCTGATTTATTAGTTTGTTTGCTTGGAGACATTCACGATCAGTTAAAAATGCTATCCAGAAGCGGGGGAGGCCGCGGTTTTTGGTTGGCTGTTGAAAGCTGAATGAATGCTGCCACTGGAGAGTTAAACAAATAGCAACTAATTTAGCGCTCTCTGAAATTAATTCCCGCGAGATATTCTGTAAAAAAAGTTATTGAGTTTCGGTTATTTCAAATCAGTGCCATTGTTAAAAAATTCGCTGTGTTACAAATAAGGGTGAATCTTTTCCGAGTCCCTTGCATGGCTCACACTTGAGATGTGCAGACGTCGCTCGTGGCGTCATCCCGTCGCATACTAGAAATGTAGGGGGTTGGGTTTCACTGCTGTACCCTTTCCCGGAGACGATATTTACTGCTCATCCCCTCACCTTCTTGACATTCCCTTGTACTTTGCCGGCAAAAGAAAAAGCCGCTTATTCATTTCGCAGGGAATCAATGCCTGCTTGGGTTTTTCGGTTACGCTGTGGTCAATATCAACCCCCGAGGGCAGTCTGTCTAGAATGATTTTTTTTTCAGTAGTAATCCAGAGAGCCTTTAATGCAAAATTTGCTTTCAAACAAAATTAATATAGCCTTATGGATGAACTGAATCACAAATTGTACTTTTTCCTTATTGAGGCAACTTTAGCTATCATTTCGGGTGGAAAATATGTTTTTATATGGATTATATTGTGATTTTATTAGGGTTTGATTTTTCGCAGGGAGTATAAACATGGTTTCATACTGAGTTGTTGGAACAAATTCTTGTTGTCAATTTAGGCGGTGAAGTTAATATAAAGCATGTCGTGTGCCGCCTACATTTTCTAAAACTGCGCTTTTAAAATTGGGGAAAGGTTGCGCCGAAGAAAGAATGCTATGCTAGCGTAATTTGAATTATTAGTGCCATTTTACTCTATAACAGTTTTTTAAAGTGAATTTTAATTTAATGTTACATTCTTATGAATAAAGACATAACGAGTGATTGCTTGCTGGGTGTTCCATGTGCTAACTTTCATGCATATCTGTCCGAGCTATTTCCTCTCCTCTGTCCATAGAAATTTGGATTGCTTTGCTATGAGACTTGTCGCATATTTACAGGAATATATTTATACCGTTCCATTTATTTCCAAAATGTCGCTTATTTTAAGTATGTTTCTTCATATGCTGTGCAGTATGGATTGCAAAACTCTAATGTTGATTCACTGTAACTTAGTTGTTATACAAGTTTTTTAGCAGTGCTTTTGTAAACTTTATCTTAATTACTCGCACATCTGTCAACTGATTTGTTTCAGATTTCAGTATAAAGAACACTTAATCTTATATGGTTACTTTTCATTCACTAAGTCTTTTTTTTTTGGATGGGGGTTCAGCTTTGTTTAAATATAAAATGACTGTTTAAACTAACTAAATTGGATGATTAATATTGAAGTCATTTCATTTCCGAATATATTAAATCTCACGAGATTTAATAATGGTCGATAAAAATTTGCCAGTAATTTTGTGTCATTTTCTATCTATATTCAGTGCAAGAATATGAAAAAGGTACGTTTTCTTATATAAAAGGATCTGGTTAAAAATTAGTTCGAATAAATTACACATTAATTTAGAAATGAAAAAAAAATAATAATAAGTGCGAGAATTTTTCATATTCTGTAAACAAAAATAATTTAGTTCAAAAGTTAGTTAATCATCTATTTTTAATTAGATGTTATATTTGATTAAAAATAATGACGTAAAATTATACGAAAATTGTGATGTTTTCTTCTCTGAATGAGTACTACTTCTTACCACTAATTCATTTTCAGCAAATTTTGAATCCAGCCAAGATTTCTCTGTTGCTGAAAATCACAGCATGTAAAAAGGCCAATAAGCCCAATATTTTTCTTCTTAACCGATTGATATATCACTTCAAATCGGTCATATTTCCCCTGCTGGGTTCTTTGTTTACTTAACAAGAACCCAGACAGGGTTACGCAAAATATCCTACCTCATTTAGTAGTGACTTGTTATTCGACGCTCCATGCTGATTGAAGTAACATTCTTCCCTCTTCAATAAATAAATGAATAAAACCTTTCCTCATTTTTTATTCTTTCTTTCTTTATTCCCTCCACCCACAACGTGGAAAACTTGAGGGCACTCCGTCCAGTATTGCACTTTCTCCGCTCCCCCCTTCACGTGAATATGTATCTTTGCTGTGGAGAGTTAATGTCAGTTGGGTGGAGTTTAGGGAAAGGTTATCCAGATCCGAGTCACTAAACGGGTTTTCGCGGCTTGCACGCATTCAACACCTGTGACGTCCCTCGCATATTTGACTTGTCAAGAGCTCATCGAATAGCACTAACTGTACCTCTGGAACGACAGCGAATATGTGGCACATCATTGGGATGCTCGATGGGTAATTCCGAACCTTCAAAGTGGCCTGAGCGAATCTTCACTTGCAGGAATGGATCAAGTTATAAATATGTGGACTCCATTTCGAGTTGGATATCATTAACATTTTGTTTACAGAGGGGGGAAATTACACCAAAGATTGCGTGCTCTTTAATTAGCATGCATTATTTTATAAAGTTTTTTCGTGCTTAGCTTGGAAGTATGTATTATTGCTTTTCGGAAGACAACTTTAATTTTAACAAAAAGCTGGCTATGTTCTGCTTATGAACCTGCAAAGTTCAGGACGTGTTCTGTCTGTGAATTAAATGCTATTAATCATTTCATCAGAAAAAGGGAACAATATGGAATTTCATCAGAATCTAAGTGAAAGGATTCTAAAAATGGTACTGGTAACGTATTTCTTTAAAACCGTGATCTGTGTATTTTAAAATGGTTCGTTCTGTGGACGTGGCAAAAAACACCTTGATTTCTAGACCCTCTAAAAAGAAATGAAGCAGTTTATTATTATCCGGAATGACGGATAATCGTGACTTGACAGCATTTCAGACAATTTGCTCTGTGTTTGCGTTTCTGTGTTCTTATTACTGAAGCTGGACATTTCTCTACAGGCGGTCTTATTAAAGGAATCTCATTGTACGCATGAAAAGGAAACCTTTATTTCTCTTGATATTTCAATTTGAAAACCTTTAGCACATTATGCTCTAATGTCGAATGCACGGAAAGTGCAATGCGAATTCTCTTGTGTTCGGTGAAATTTTACAAATATGATGATGCATCGTAATGTAAGTTTGTTATCATTTTAATACAGAGAGGAAGTCTGTTTCTCTCAATTTTGTTATACACCTTTGCACAAATCTCTGTCTGAATCATATGAAGGCAAGTAATAATAGTTAGTGGAATTAGGTAATCCGGGTGTGTATTTATATTATCGAATGTAATAAATAGTAAACCAGGTAGTTTCTTTCTTTCCTTTTACTTTGAAGGCATACATTCTATCTTTCAATTCTCATGTGTATTGTTACACAAATATTTTCCTCGTTGCATGAGTTATACAATACAGGGTGTCCACAAAGTCTCTTTACAATTTCAAGATTTTATGAAAATGATTTGACAAATCTGTGTTGTATGAATCGCATCAATATAGTGCTGGATTTCTTGCAATGTTCTCATGTAGCATTAGCATGATCTCTTACTTCAGGTTCATTAATGTTCCGTATCCTTAAAATACACTATATTTTTAATATAAACCAACAGAGAGATAATAAATAAAAGACCTACTCAATCTTTTAGCTTGTGATACATTTCGTAAAATAGAGCTGCTTGTATTTAAAGTGTCATAAAGTAAGTGATAATAAAGTGTTTCTTTCAACAATAGATATTTTCTTCAAAAACGAAATTGTTTAATTTTTAAACTGTTTTTCTTGGGGGGGGGTGGGGGGGGGGGGAGTAGTGTAAGAAATAGGGCTTGCTTAAAACGGCTTTTACATGGAAATCAATATTGTAAATCAGGTTCTTTCACTTTATTTATTATATGTTATTCAGTTGGAGTGACTGACACTTTTAGTCTTTTTCGATTGATTTAAATACAATGATGTGCAATCATTTGAAGCATGGTGCAAAATTACGAAGTTGCTCTAAGTTTATACCACAGTCAAAACTCAAATGAATGCATTCTTCTTCAAGTCATCAATGAAATTTTAGATGCAATAGTTGCTCACACATGGGTTATTTTTAGTTAGTTATCGTTATCCATTTAGCTGTTTAGGTGTCATTTAGAATATCATAAACGAAAAGAATTTTTTTAAGGTTTGTTCAGTGCTAGTATTTCTAATATATAGGAATATTTTCCAAAAATAAGATATTGATTAACTGCAATGGATTCTATTGAAAAAAAAATTCCAAAAAAAGGAAAATAGATTGAATGCACGAATGCAATGTCGTTACAAACTTTGTAAAGACTGAGTACATGGGACAATTTTAATTAACATAGCTTATCAACCTCATTTTCAGCAGTTTTTTTTTTTTTGAAATTTTATAGAGACTTTGAGAACACCCTGTATAAATCAATTTCAGTTTCATAAGCAGTTTCTTTTCTTATGCTTTTGTTCTGCTCGCGTGCCGTCCAAGTCATCTGACCACGGTTCAAAATCATGTCCTGATTTAGCCTTCGAGTAGCTACAAAACGGAAGTCAATATAACTCAAATAAAGTATTCTTGCGAGTTCTCCTTTTCTTTGCAATGATCTGACAAAATCAGTTTTTATTCTTTCACCTCTTTAAATGTCAGAATTTACATTTTTTTTTTTTTTTTTTGCATATAACATAAGTATTGAGATTTAGTTTGTATTGTGATCGAAAATAAGTACAATAAAATTTTCAACTACTATTTCCCAGAACTAGATTTATATTTCAATTTTAATTTATTTAATTTTTGAAAGATTTGTCTGATAAAGGTAGAAATATTTATATTTCACCCATCGAATGTATTTGTATAAAGTTTATACGATGTCCCATAGTGTAGCAAGCGAAAACAACATTCAATCTAGAAAGTTTCTAATCAACAGGAGTGAAATTGCGAAGATAAATGCTAATCACTTCAATCCCATCCTTTCTGTTTTAATCTCCGGAATACTTGAGATGGATAGGAATACTACCTTTTCCTACTGGGTGAATAAGAGAGAAAAAGAAATCGTTTCTCCTAACTGCATATTTTCATCGGCCGCGGGCAAAAAAAGCAAACTATCAACGCCAAAGTGTCACGAGAGAGAACCATATTTGCTCTTTCTGTTGTTTTCCTCTCAGGTAGCATAGTGTCAATGCCAATTGGTTGCGAGTCAAGCACATTGCACTCTGCGAATCTCTCGACCAATCCAGGACTGCGATTCTCTACTTCATTAGCTATGATAATTAACTCGCAAAAGAATGCTGTTCGTGCGCCACTTTTGTATGAAGCGCGTTTGCTTGATGCACTTTTTGGAATTCTTTACATCAACTTCTTTTGTTCAATTTTTTTTTATTATTATTATTTCTTTGTATTGCGAATGTTAACAGAAAAGGATTTGTTGTTACTGTTTTATTTTCATACATGATGAAGAGTGAAACACTTAATTTTCTACGATGAAATTATAATAAATGGACTAGAAATTTCCGGAGAATAATTTTTCCTGTGTAGTTATAGTGAGACTGCGCTTAATGTTTCAGTTTTACTAAATGAAGGATAAATTTTAAGATTCGGCAGGCAAAGTCCAATAAACCAAATAGAGACGCAGGCTGTTAAATTCTGCAAAGAACATTTACATCTTGTATCGTATCAATTATTATATTTTTGAAATAATTAAAATAATTGTCATCAGTCAGTGTTATTGTACTTGATTAGTTTTAGTAGTCAATGGGCCGTTACCCCATTAACTTTCAGAGACATGCTTAATTTATTATTACAGCGAGGTATGTCATAGAAACAACTTTCGCTTCACTGTAAATATAGCGTTCTCATTTTGTTTTACATAGTCAAGTCATTTTTGACAGTGAAGGAAACTAATTATTGTTTACTTTGATAAACTTATTTATTTTCGATAAATCACTTTTTATATTATAATGCTATTGGCAGAGTAATTAGTACTATTCTTTCAAAAAATCTGTTTTTAAAAAATAAACTATAACATGAGGTAAGAAATATATCCCATACTTGAAATTGTATCTTAAAACTATATTTCTGGAAAGTGGATATACAGTGGGAGATTCGTATTAAATTATGTTTCTGACAAAAATAACTGCCATTTTCTGTCTCATTTAACTCAACTTTTATGTCGTATACTAAAAAGTTTCCATAAACAAACCTAGCATTGTAAATATCTTAACAAGACGTAGATGTTTCACTCACTCTTACAAGCCATTTTTGAATCGCTCCCTAAATAAAATGATTAAAGTTCGTATAAATCTTTTCTATGAACTGTTTGAAGATAAATATTCCCCAGAAAATATCAGAAGCTGTTTTTTTTTCCCTAGAAAAATGGGACTTTTTTTTATCGTTATTTCAATATCCTGTTCAATGATGTTAGTTCTTATGCTATTTCTGGCAATATATATTTGACGCAAGTGCACAGGCCGAAACTAAATATGAAGGTTCTCTCAATAGCAGCAAAAAGTAGAGCATCCACATCTTGCACAGAGCTTAAGTATTTTAAGGATCCGAAAAATAGTAGAGAAAATTGATCGGTTTTTTTCCTATGATTCTGCGATATTGTGCCGCGATAAGGAAGATCTATATATTGCTGACTGCAATTCGCTTTCTAAGAGTAGGAATAGTAAAAAATATTTTCTTTTGACTTACATACATATTTTTAACTGACGTATTGGTTTTTATTGTCTTATTCATGCCTTTTTAAGAAAGATTCTTTGTTTATTTCAAGAACGCTTTGTTCATGCTTCATTTTTTTTAACCCTGAAGTTTTGGAGAGGGAGAAGGAACATGTTGGTGGATGAAATAATAACAGTTCGGTTGGGGAGGACTGTGACCTGCAGTTCACACTCCCCAACCTTGGCGACTGCACCCCTAACTTGATGGCGCCATGCCCATCCAGGCGGGGACTGAACCATCAAGTAATCCTCCTACTGCAGATCGATTGCCTCCAGTGTGAGCGAGAAGTTCAATTTCTAAAAACTGTTCACATTGAGTGAAGCGCATATTGTACGCACATCTCAAATCCCCTTATCAGTTGGGTCAGAACTAAGCTTATTAAGGTCATATTAATAATTTGTATTGAAATATCCATTAACTAACACATTGCCAATAGCTGAAATTGACTAAAGTTGTTTACTTCATAAATATTCAAATTTCATTTAACTTTTGAAAAACCTTAACATTTCGCTTTCTCCAGATTATACGAATGCTAATTTTCATACTTCGAATGGTTTGCGCCGCAGTATTCTATTTTCTTTATAGTTGAGAGCTCTTTGGAACATTGTTTAGGAAATGATGAAAAATTGGATTTATTAGAGAATAAGTTGCAATATTTTCACAAGAATGTGTCATTGTATACAATGCGGACTCTTTATAAGAATATCCACTGAATATTGAATTCGTGTTGATTGTAAAAACTCGACTAAAGCTCAAAGGTAGATTATTCGATAACTGTTCTCCTTTTCACTCCTGAGTTTATTTTTTATTATAAGCAATAAATCAGAGCAAATACTTGATGATAGCAATCCATAAAAGTGGAAATCAAACACTTTGGTATAGCAAGTTTATTAGAAGAACTTGAGCTTCAAAATTTATTAGAAATATTGGTTTTTAAATGCCCGTATAATTTTGTATAAGGTAAATGCAGTATATTAGGCGTTATAATAATACTTTCTAGCAAGTGTCATCTCAGAATAACAAAAGGGATTTTATTATTCCCAGATGATTTTAAAACGCACATGTGCAATTATAATAAGATGATGACTCCAATCATTGAGTTATTTGCACTTTGTGTAGTAATTATTCTCTTTGTTGTCTAATAAAATTCAATACAAACCAGTTAAAATTTAAGAGTTAAAAATTGTGCTTGGTGCGCTGACTAATTGTTTTCTTATCTGTCATAATATTAATCCTATATAAATTTAAATTTAGAAACTTTTGAACTACATTTTAATATGCGTTGTATGTTGAAAGACAATGGCCGATTTCTTTTTTTTAAAGAAGAAAATAACCCATTTGTCCTTTTCTGCATAGGGAATATGTATTTGTGCAAACAAATGAACCCTTTTGAAATCGATGCATATTTAGAATCTATCCCAAATTTTTAATTATTTATTTCGAATTTTTTTTATTATCTTTCTGGAGACAGATCATAAATTGTCTTTTATTTAATATTTCTGTTCGCATCAACTCTTTGCATAAAGTTCTCTCTATGTTCCTTAATAAATAGATACTATTATGTTCAAAACTGAAACACCAAAGTTTACTTATTTTCTTACATAAAGTGTAATCGATGAAATATAATCAGCCATTTTTTCCCATAAATGTTACAAACATCTCCATTTTATTTAATAAATTTTATCAAATTTGTTTGCTCCGACAGTACAAGTGTGTACTTTCTGAGAAAAGTTGTCTCCTTACTAAGCTTTGGAAAGTTTTTTTCTCTTATCGAATTATTCCTCGTGACAAATTTTCAATGTGAATTATTACTGAACCTAACACTACTACTGAACTGAAATTGAGTCGATTTTATAACTTTTCAAAAGCTGTATTCTAAGGGTTTTGTGTCGACGTACGTGAACAGTAGTCTACAGGTAGTTTTTTTAGCTGTAGAATGTTTCAGCCATAGTTTAGTTTGTTCCAGATGAAATAGGTTATTTTGAAAATGAATCTTTAATTTCTATCTTTTTGTGTTGTTATTGTTATTTCATGTCCCCCTGGTTCCAATACTGGACAAGGTCCATGATACCATGTCGCTCCAACAGTACCACAAGTCTGTGTTCCCCCTCACTCCACAGCAGCCTCGCAGAGGCGCCAATACAGTCAATGACATGAGCAGGAGAAGCAGGACAGGAACAAGGGCAAGAGGAATAAGTTTTCTCTTTGTCGACGAATGTCAAGCTTTTGATATGGCCACTACGAAGTCTGGCCAATGCAGTCTGTGCGGATCTTGTACCTTCGGACTGTAGAGACAGACCAGGACGATTTCCAGCATACCATTCGTATGCGGGAGGGCCTTTCCAAGTAGAATTTGCTTTAGCCCTGTGGATAGAAAATATTTCGGATGCGAAGAGTACATCAGAGGCGGCAGAAGGAAGTAATCTTCTTGTGCGTGCATATATGTTCATCCTCTGGGTAGGCTGTGCCGGCGTGGGTAAATAAATAAATAGAATAACTAAATTAGCTGATGGTAGAAAAGAACAGAGGGATTTTTCTACGAAAAGTTTCACGTTTCTAATAGGACGAAGCATTCTTTTGAAACTCTATCCACATTCAGCGTTGTATTTTCTTTATAATACTTTCAGGCTGCTTTTCTTAACGATCTATGTTTTTTGTAGTTTGTATGACATTTTCTTTCATTTAAATTTCTGATAACAAGAAATGTAGTCCAGGGTGGCAACAGAACCGGGAAATCAGGGAAATTCGTAAAAATATCTAAAAATAAGGGGAAATTAGTAGTTATTTGTTACTTGAGTTATTATCTACAAATTAGTATCTCATGTCTAGCATTATTTGTAATAATAAAGGGAATTTAAAAAAAATCTTATATTCATTCATAAAAGCACAAGTTTTTGATTAGAGCAATTAATTTCTTACGATTTGTTAAAGAATCAAGATTTGAAGTAATATTTTGGCAGTTTCTCTTGTTTAAATCTTTGCTAAAATATATATTATAAGGTAATTATACTATTTTTATATTTATGCTACAACATGCTATTCTGGTACTCATGCAAAGAGCACTAATTAGTTATTGAACTGTTTTAAAGTTTTGAGAAAAGATCATAATAACCTTTACTGTTAATATAATTTAACTTGTGTTGCCAAGAGTAGTTTCAATGTTTCTTAGAATTCTTATGCAGTTTTAGAAGCAAAGTATTTTGTTAAAATTTCCAGTACTTTTTACATATAAGAAATGTAATAAATATGCTGTTTTAATAGATTTTTTTAGGATGTTCATTCAATTTTTAAAAAATTAAATTTCATAAAAATAGATTATATTTTCATTTTAAATAACTGGTAAAAGTGTTTTTAATAATGTATATTATACATATATAGTGATTCTGAGTAGGGAGAAAGCCAGGAAATTAATTTAATTAGTAGCCGTAAATCAGGGAAATGTTGTAAGTTTAGTTAGGGAAATCAGGGAAAAGTCAGGGAAAAATTTTCACGCCCTGTAGTCGTTTCAGGAGCAACGAGCAAAATTGTCCTCAGTTATACAATCGAGAACCACCTACCAATTTAGAGATTTCGGGTTCATTTTGGAAAACCCTAGGTAATTGCGTATAGTTTGCTATCCATAATTAAATAACCCGATTCGTCACACAACAGACTACTTATTGTGTAACGATCCATTTTGGAAAAATTGCAGTATTTGATTTCTTTTTCCGGTAATGTTTCCCAAAAACAGTTATACCTCCAAAGGTATGTTTTCTCATTGCATAACTGCGTCCAGTTTAAAACAATTCTTATAAATTTTTTGAAAACTTTTCTCTGGTTATTTATCCTATTTTATAATAATCAAACAAACTTCTGAACTCTTCAATTTTGGTTTAGGTTTCGAATAATTCGCCTTTTATCTGTAAAATAATCCATTACATAAATGTTCTATCTAGTCAATTGATTAAAACTGATACATCGGTTCATTTGTATATGAATTTTCGATTCGAATTTCCTTTCCAAAAGTGTCTGCAAAAATGTGAGCGACGCGTGGAGGGGAAGGAAGCTAATGAAATACACGACTGTATACTTTGTATAAAAATCCTCGGATCCATCATCATTGACAGCAGTGATAGGCTTAGCTTCTGCTTCCAAAATAAAGAAACCGGATAATTATGTATGCATCGCGTAGAGATTTTTTTACAGCTGCATTTTTATCAATGGCTAGCAAACTTATTTATCTCATTCGAAATAATTTCAATTTAGATTTGCATCTTTAATTAAACCACTTAGGGGGATAAGAGAGCAGTCTTAACATGAATCATTTTAAGACTATGAAATGCGTGATTTTGCTTTCCACAAAATTTATAAACTAGCGGAAGAATCCTGCAGTTCGCATTTTATTTATAAAACTTGCAAAAAAAGGGGGACTCAACGTGCTGAATCTTGGTAATTTTTTAAAAAATTAATCTATTTTTTTGTAATTTTTTACTGTAGAAACAACAGTTTCAAATGAAAAATCACTGAATATTTGGTGTTTTTTTCTGTCCGCCTTTCTTTATTTTTATTTATTTAGTTTGAAATATTTAATTATGCTCTGATTTTATTAAATTACTCTGAAATTTCAGTTTTCAGTCCAAGTAATTTAGTTACTATTACCGTTATTCCACTTTTATTTTTTACAATAAAAAATCTGTGAGTACATATGTACATGAATCAGTTACGACAAAATTTTTGGATAAAAATTTTTTGGTAACCAAGTGTGGCAATTAAGTTTTTCTTTTATTGACTTAACTTAAATTTATATGACTTTGAAATTCACTCGCATAAAAATGTTGAAGCTTTATTAAAACAATTAAAATATTTAAAAACCATTTCGGATTTTAACAAAAAAAAAAAAATCACTTTAAATTTCTGTTCCTCCAGTTTCCGATTGAATTGTTACTCACTGGCTGCTAAGAATGTTACCGAAAACTGATGCTTTGTTACTTAAGGTGGATAAGTAAGTTTTTGCTTTTAGAGACAATTCCACTGAAGACCGTGCTTTCCCTGAAGTGTGGCTTCCAAATATGTATTTAGTTTCCATTGAAAGTACATTTCATTGTTCCGGATGACGATTTTGAATGAAATATTATTTCGTTCAATTCAGTTTGCTTGGTCCAAAGCTAAAGAACCCAGCTAAGGATGCAAAGATTACCATTCAGATGAGTATAGAGCCTTGCCAATAGGATGTTGTGTATACTTAGTTGGCCATATGTTTAATACTTTAAAATAATGTTTTCAGTCATCGATTTTATCCTCTATTTGTTGATATTCACCCATCTAAAAGAGTTTTTCCGTTCTTCTTAAATGATGTAAATAACTCGTGACTGATTCGTCATGATAATGCATCTTTTCAATTTTTCATTTTTTGCTGTATCAAAATAAAAATATCAGTTACGAGTTAATACGGAGATATTCTTAAATGGCATTCTAAATATATGTATAAAAAATTATATATATATATATAACGAAGCGTAAAAATAGAAGCAATTCTAAGATATTCCATTTAGGATATCTTTTTATACGAATCAGCTGGAGCAAAACTGTTTCATATATTTTAAGATTTATGAAACTTTTCTTCCATTCAAATCGATTGAATATCATTAATTAAATTACTATAGTTCTTGATAACTAAGGGTATCCAAACAATCGTCTTACAGAATCTTGATATTTTCTCAAATACAAAATACCGTTAGTTGCGTTATTTTGAAAAGAAAATTCTTGTATCGAGTCCATAAAATGATTGCGTTAAAAATAAAGCTTACACTTTTATAATTTAATAAAATAAAAGTGGACCAAGAAATTGCATATATAATTAATTTTATCAGTGATAGACTATCTCAAAAACCTGATAAGAATTGTGAAGTTTATTGATGACTGTACGAAAAAGGTTATTTGTTTGAATGCACGCATTCATATAATGACCAATAAATTTTTTATCCTCAACCAGGCTTCTGAATTATGTGCAATTTAGGTTTTATGTTTAATTTATTAAATGACTTCAATATTATTATTTTATAAATTATTTTATTATTTGAATTATGCACCAAAAATGAAGTGTAATTTGAAATTGACACAGACAAAAAGGGGCGGGCTTTCTGTTTAGTTTCAAAAAATGATAATTAGTATTATGATTTTGGCAACATGGTGTTTTTATTGATATTTCGCACAATACTTCGGCGCTTAACAATTTTCATTTTACATAAACAGAACCCTAATTTTCAAATAACAACTGAAACTCTGTTTACCAAAAAAATCCACAAATGAATTTTTATTATTTGTGCAGAATAAAAAGAATGAAACGTGCCAGAAGGAAGCTGAGCATCTTTGAAGGCAGGAGGCGGACGCTTCGATTTGGCGGCATGTTCGTGGTAACCCTCTCGATAGTATCGCCAAGTTCAAGAGCTTTTATTGGCCTGAGTAACACTGACCATGATTCGTGGCACACCCTTCTAAGGGCCTTGCTTTCGAAAAAAATCAAACAAAGAAGAGAAATTTTTAAAAGATCAGCTCACCTTTTGCATCCTTTAATATAGTTTAGATTCCCCCTAGGACATTCTCCTTTGGATGCCTTTTATTTCCGCTCTAAAAGACTCTGGTATTGAGGAGTGGCTTTTGAAACATTGTCTCTTCTATCTGCATTATTTTTACATCGCAAGTGTCGCAAGAATAAGGCTCTCTTCAAATTCCCCTGCAAATTCGACTTTTAATCATATGCACTTGTTCTTGTATTTTAAAACTGATGTCTAATTGGACTTGTTCCACTAAAAACTGTTGGCCACAATTGGGTTTTTACGATTCCCCATAATAGTGCAATTGCTTTAAAAGTCATTTTATCATTTAGGGTTGTACAGCGGATTTCAAAACATAGTTTTTCTATTTCTGATCTTTTGTGCCGAACTGTTCATTAGAATTTTATTACATCATTCTTATGTTGTAAACAGAATTATAGTGGAATTCATTGGTAACTTGTTGACTTTTTAGTGAGAAATGAATGAATGTAGTGAAATACTGTAAAGCTTCAAACTGTTCCATATGCATTTAAAATATAACATAAAATTATTTTTTCAGATTTTTTAGACAGATATCTTAGTTACACACAAAATAGCACATGTTTTAGCCGATATTAAATTTTTTACCTTTAATCTGGAATTATTTGATTTTTCTTTTAAAATTCCAAAAATCATTGCGTTAATAATGCACGTGGCCCTCAATGCAAAAAGTGAGATTCATGCAAAAATCTATCAATATATGCTTATACAATATTGATGAATTTTTTTAGAGATGCAATTAAAAATAGGATGCGCATGAAGTAATTTTAAATGTGGGTAACATCATAAATCTTTATTTTGCGAAAATGCTAAAAATATACCTATAGCAATCCACAATATCATTCAAAAATGCTTGTGTTGAGCAAACGAATAAAGATATTGAAAAAATTCTTTTTATTGGCAATGTGTTTGTTGTTAAAAGATTAAAATAAAAAAAATCACGGTTTTGAGCGTTTTTTTTCTTTTCTTCATTACTAGCGTCTTTAGATAGTTAGCTTTCATATACATAGGCCACACTGGGTTATCATGAAGTGTTTTTTTATATGATTGATTAGTTTTCTTTTTATATCTTATTTCTCAAAAAATCAAGATTAGTTAATTGGATAGCTCTACATTTTCAAATAATGTTTTCATGATTTCGTGTTAGTGGTCGTTTTTATATGATTTATTCCTTATCAGAGTATAATTTCCTATAAAAATTTTATGTTTCTGGCATGTTAAGTGTATTTCCTAAAAAGACAGCGATTCTATAAATTTTCAGAGAAATTAAAAAAAAAAAAATCAATCATTTCAAAACCTAAAATTTCTCAAAACTCTAAAGGCAACCTTGCCAGGAATTCTCTGTTTAACCACTTAATTGAATAGTTTTCTTTGCTATCTAATAAGATGACCCCTCCTGTTTTGGAAAGGGGCTGCCGTTTTCATTCATCTAAGATGTTTATGGATCCGACATATTTTTTGTGCCAAATTATAAAGCTAATTAATGATTCAATTTTAGTTTATAAGACTAAAATTTCGATAATTCGATGCACGAGTATCTCCGGGCTGTTAAGTTAAGCGGTTAAAGAATATACTAAGAAGTGATAAGAAAAAACATAGTTATAAACGACAAAAACAATATATTCCGGAATTATTGGTTTTTACTCTGATATAAAATGCTAATAAATTCATAGCTGAAAAAATCAATTAAATTCAAATGGTTTGCGCAATTTAAAAGTATAACAAACCTATAAGAGGCCTGTAAAACCTTTTTCGGAGAACCTTTTGATGCTCTCAGAGAAAGAAATGCTTCAAATACAAATATATGAAGTAACATTTTAACGCAAAGCATCGATGCCGTTATTGATAAAAAAATAATTAATTTTAATCTGATTATTTTTATAGTATTTCAAAAATTTTTGTTGTATGTTCATTGTTTCAAAACTGAGTTAAAGTTTAAAAGTTCAGTTGCTTTGTCTTAAGATGTGTTCTTCGTCGGTAATATTTTCAGTAACTGCTCAAAAATGGCAGTGGCTTCGTAGAAGAAGCAATCGAAAAGTGCATTTCCCAAACGGAACCGTCCAAGTTTGGATCTGAAGCTAATTGAATTGTACAAGTCTGAAGAAGCTCTTTTTCTAGAGCATCGACCTTTGGCTGTCCACGTCCATCGCCTTCTTGTCCATCGCCAGAAGTTCAGATGCGGCGGTTACAGTCGAGATAATGTATGCGAACTCACGAACCATTATTAAAGGGCAATCATGACCACAGTCATGTCTAGTAAAAAGCAGCTTTCCATCGTGGCACCCCGATTCTCGATGATCAGTAGATAGTTCGATAATTGGTTCAATTTGATGCCACCATCGCTTTTAAACTTAATCATTAGGTTCCGAAGTAGACGTCACTAACCCTTTCTCCTTCTAATGATCAGCTCACAAGAACGATATTATTATTATTATCAAATTTCTTTCTTCTTTCCGAACCGCATCTACTAATGGCTACTGGAATTCGCAAATTCTTTCAGATTTTCACTGTAAACTTTAATTACGGCTTGCGTTTTATTAATGTTCTTCCAAAATTATTTGTATTTTTTAAGTGCATGATATTCTTTCGGAAATCCGATGAAAAATTACATGAGACGGGGAAAATGCTTTGCATCCTGGTATAGATAATAAACTATTGAGTACTCAAATTTGTTACATAATTTTTTTAAAAGAATTGATCATGTTCCCTGGCAAATTGCATGTTTTATCTGATTGACGGATTCTTTCTGAGCAAATGTTTTTTTATCATCACATTTTAAGCGATGCTGTTGATGACAGCTTACTTTATTCACGATAGAAAGAAATAAGCATCATTTGAAAAGTATTTTTATCGCATTCTTCAATAAAGATAAAGAAATAAAAATATTTTTTACACGTTCTTAGCAGTAAACATTATTCAAAAAAATAAATAAAGTGAAATAATGCAGTATAATCTGAAATTATTAATATTGTCAAATTAAAAAAAATAATAATAATGCTTTTTTAGTATGGGCTTTACACTGGAAAATAATCAATTCGGTTTAAGATTTTAATTGTATCCAAAAATTTGTTTTGCTTTTCAATGGTACTTATAACAGTGTTGTGTTTATCTTGTATTTCAAAATTTCTGTTAAAGTTGGAATGAAGCTTTAAAAAATGAATGCTTGCTCTACTTTTTTTTTTTGAAATATGAGTCTTGTCATTTGTATACAACCGAAACTATGGCATAAACTATTAGCATTTTAGTTTTTATGAAACTTAATTGAAATTTTTAATGCTTATTCTCCAGTTTCGAGAAATTTGGAATCATCAAAGATAGGAGTTTCTCTATTTTATGTCACAAGGCAATGCTATTGCTATTTATGCCTCTTTTTTTTTGAAAATTTATTGAAGTGGATACTCCATTAAAAAGCACTGGATTTATCAAATACTATTACTGCTTAAATAGCAAAACCTCTTCTGATTTTTAGCCTTTTTTGTGAGAACAAATACATAATGCATTCGACTATTACAATCATTAGCGAAATTATGTAAATAATTATTGCAAACCTAGATCCGAAGTTTATACTGTTGTACTGTTGTTTGACGTTAATTCGACGACGGTTTGAAAGATCAAGTTTCTCAACTTACAGTACGACAAATTAGAGTGTGAATTTAATCCCTTGTTCGAGAGATTCTTACCTTATATATTTCTTGCAGATTCTTGATATGTGTATGTAAAATGCTCATTTTATTATGTGTAAATCAGTTATATTTACAATAAAAACATATATGCAAATAAAAACACTAGATTTTGTATTGACCAGTAAACCATTAATACTGCGCAGCAATTTTTGAGAACTTTTTTTTAATATTCTATAAACTTGATTTTTGTATATAAATGAGTTTCCCCCTCAAATCGAAGTGTTTATTACCTTTGCTGGTCAATATAATTTAATGAAAATGGAGTCTTATGTAATTATCCTTTTTGAGATTTTTCTGTGAAATTCAAACGATTGTCGTAACAAAAAATATTTAAAAATTACCATAGGGAGTGAGAATCACCAAGATAAAAATAAATTATTAAATTATCCTATTATATTGGAGAGATGTTTTTAATATGAATGCAATTATAATGATATATATTTAAGAATTTTTGCACTTTCATGGTGTTTTATCCATGCTAAAACTTCTTAAGCAGTGGGTCTCTACTCTGCGTAGTGTCGTACAGAGAATGATGTTGAGCTTCCCAGTGCCTTCTTCTTTCAGATTCGTTAACATTTAAAAGTAAAAATTATTTCATTCAGATTGACATGTAAAAAATAGCTATTTAAATTATATCTTTATCTGTAATTAATCTTTCATTTTCTTATTTATTCTTATAATTCTGGGAAATTTTTTTTTCATCCATAAGACGTTGCAAATAGCAAACAGCGCGGGAACTCATGGAGTACGGCATTAAATCCCTCACTTGTATTCAGAGATGAACTGCAGAAAACATCAAGGCCAAGGGCGGATCCAGGGTTCGGCTGTCTAGAAAATTATGTATTGCAATGTTTCTCGACCTTTCAGTATTTGCGACCCAATTTCGAATCATAATTTTCATCGCGTCCGCCTTTCACACAATAATAATGTATTTTTTTTGGAGGGGGGGGGGGGGGGTATTTTTCTGTATCAGCTAAATATAGAAAAAGATCTCAAAGTGTCTATTTATAATATTAAACCTTCCTTCGAATAACTTTTCCCCACAAGACAGACCCAAGGGAGTCACTAATAATTATTAAACCTGGTTTTAATTTAGTATTGATAAGTTAATTATTAAATACATTTTGCAGTACTGATAAAATACTATTTATAAGTGTATTATATCAGTGTAAATGTGCATTTTATTTTTTATCACGTCAGGATGTGTTTTGTTTTACTTTCCTTTGAGTAAATTAATCAATTTTTTAATAATATTTTCTTTTCGATATGCTCCCGCCCCCCAGGTTGAGAATCGCTGATGTATTGCCTTTTTTAACTTTATTTAGACTTTTCAGAAAAGGAATTGTAATATAATAAGTAATGGAAGGGGGGCTCAACCCCCCCCCCCTCCCTTTCCGGTCTTAATTCATAGACTGTTAAAACTTTTCTTATCTAGAAATCAGAGATCAGAAAAGTAATGGTAATAGTAACAGGTCTGACACAAGTGAGTATTTATGGGGATGAAAGGGGAGAGGCCCCTCCCCTCCCAGAATGGCGGACAAATTTATGTGTTGTTTTTTCCCTGTTGTTCTTTCAGCTGGGTGACTAGGGATATTTCAAGGGGCAAGAGGTTTGTTTCAGGGCCTCAGAAGCGTACCGATGTGATCCTACACCACTGGCAGAACTGTCGAAACTGCACCCCCCTTGTGTAGCATTTTTGTCAATTTTTTATCATAACACTCTATGATCCCCTTCCTAGCCACGAAAAAGTCTTAACTTTCTCTATTTTTTTCCTACACAGATTTAGAAAAGTTTGGAATTTTGCAAGCAGGTTTAATAGACATGATGTATTCTTGAAAAATGACACTTTTCATATTGATGAAAAACACTGTACACAACAAATTAATTGTGACATCGCAATAAATAAATTACAATTTATACTCTTTTTCCAAGATTTTTAAATGAACCACAGAAGGTTTGTTCCTGAATTATTTTTTTATTTGCACACCAAATCGTATCAACCCAGCAGGGCTTTTGGGGGCACTCACTCATTGCCCCAATATGCAAATAATGCATACTGATACAGCACTCATGCGCAACGATGGCGAGCCGACGGCTGAAGGGGGTGGGGTTGCCTCCCATTCTTTGCGAGAAAAATTAAATTTGTATTTCATTTTAGTTGCCTAAAATTAGGAATTATATGTATAAAAAAAGCAATATTGTGCAGGAAATCTAGGTAATTTGTTAATTTTTTTAATTTCGTCTTCTACCCGCTTAACTTCCCGAAACCTTTAGTTGTTGACAAATAATTTGCCCCTCCTTTCATAACTCTCAATCGCCACTACTGCTGATGCATGTGTGGTGATCTTATTACAACGACGATTGCTGATCGTATGGCAACAACGATTGCTGCAATTTTCATTGGGAAAAGGGAGATTCCTGTTATGAAAATAACTTGATGTTTTTAAACTTGAATCTTCGAATAACTATACTGAATTGTATAAAGGTTAGAAATATAGTAAATGTCCATGCAAATATTCAAGCTTAAAAGATATCAATTTGCAGAAAACCCCCTCATCATTTAGCTTCTCTTTGAAAGCAATTGAAACTCAGTTCGCTGCAATGGCTCTATCTTTCTGAATCGTAATGGTAGTCAACTGGAATTCTTATGTAAGCTGCCCTGTATATCTGGCTTCGAAATTATGAAAGAAAAATTATACTATGTTTTGCACATGTGCAGTTGAAAATTATTTACTACAAATACCCATATTTCCGAAAATATTCAAAGTGTTTCATTGTAATATAATGCTCTGCTAATATATTGCAACTCTGAGTTTCGTATAATTTGGTTGAAAACTAAATGTTGTAAGCAAAAAACATGGGAGATTTCTTAAAAAGACATTTATATCCCCTGAATATGCATGAATATTTTTACAAAAATTCATATAAGTACTGCGCCCAGGAATCAAAACCATTGTTGAAATTTGCAAATCGTTATCATATTTCTGTGATACGGGGTGAGCCCAAACACTTTTCGTTCTTGTTATTTTCTGTTTAGTGTCCTAAATGTGACAAAATCTTCACTGTAAAACGTGAGCTTCTACAATTGTAACTCTCACGGTTTTCCTCATCTGATTGTGAATCATTGTACCCTTATTAATTCCAAATTTTGTTTATTTTACGAATTGTGCTTAACTTTTGGGTACGAGTGTATCTGACAGTGTTAACAGTGAAACGAAGGTTCCTAGAACAATTGGCTAGCAAACAATTAGAGAAAATGTTCCTTCAAGCACTGCTAAGGAATATTTCAGACGAGTGATAATTCTACATATAGTAGATAATTTGCTTAGAATTCGAGTTATGTTTAACTCAGAATTTTATAGGATTTTCACTCTGGAAGGCCTTATAGCATCGAAGATTGTAATCTTCAACGACGATGATATTATTCATCCAACTTTAATGTTTGAATGAGCATGTCTTTTTAAAAGTTCGGAGTTTCAATTAAAATTAGATTTCAAAATATGCCGAGCAAAATGGTTGAATGAAAGTATGGTCAGGAAACCAGAAACAACTGCTGAAACTCTCAAAAAGTGTGATAGGTCTCCGACTGTGGCAATTCTTCAAATATTTGGGACGATTTCTGTTATGACCATCTCAGGCAAGAGGAGTTTTTCTACATTAACACCTCAAGACTTCTTTGTGCAGCTCAATGGGACATTCAAGGCTCAGTATTCCTAACGATAGTAAAGTAAATTTTGAAGATGTAACTGGCATATTTTGTCAGGAAAAGTCAAGCAGATTGGCCGCGACTAATTTGCAGTGTTGTGAAGGGGACAAAACTTTTTGACTTAAAAAATATAATAATATTAACAAAATAAAATGAAAGAATTTTAGCTGACTATATAGCATTTTTTAAAAATTAAAAAATACGAAAAATAATTTTACCACTTTATCCTTCATGGATTCCTAGATCCACCCTTGTATATGTTTAAAAAATTAATTTAATTATAATAAAATTTAATTTGAAATTAATAATTAATTCAATTAATTCTTAAGAGTTGAAAACATGAAAAAAAAATTTTACTTAACGAATTCCTAGATCCGCTCTTGCTCAAGGCAAATACCAAAATTGGCCCTTCCCCTTACTTTCTACAATATCAGCTCATATATAGGTAACTTTATGCTGAGTAACAGCATTCGTGCAGTTTTTTAGCAAAAAGTATTTCATTCTATTCTTATGGATCTCATTTTTGATGGAGATAAGAGGTATTTATGATAAAAGTAGCTCCTCGTAATCCCTCGAATCTACTTTTTAATCAAAATTTAAATAACGAAATGGTTTTTATTGCACTTTGGGATTTAAACTTTCAGAAAATACCTTTTTTATGCGATTTTTAATTAAGAATTTAAAGAAGAAAAAGTCAGATTTTCTTCTTTCTGGAACAATTTTCTTTGCGTCAGTGAAATAAATTAGACAGAAAGTGTGTGATAAAGCAATTGTCTTAATAACTAATTATTTTAATTGTCAAGCCTAAATTCCATCTTCAGTATGCCAACTTCCATCAGATGCATTTCTGTAGACATTGAGACTTTGACCTACCCTTCACTCAATGCATGAAACGTATTATTTCGCCACTGATTGCCTTAGTAGAAAAATTACATTTGGTTGTTGATGTTGAATATAAATATTGCGTTCAAAATAAAATAAATTAGTTAGTAGTTATATACATTGAAAAAAGTTGGACATGTTGCATTTCAGCATTACCTTTCCAATAGGGTGAGTCGGAAAAAAAAATCAGTTTTTCGAGTATAGAATTCTAATATGGCTCAAAACTTCTGTATTTGCATACTAATGAACGAAACAATAATGAAAAAATCACACATTGGAACCTCAGTTCGCGCAAAGGGCCTAGAATCTATGAAAAATGGCAAAAGCACCAAATTTTGCCTTTATGCTCAAAATATTCAGGTAAAGTTTTTTTTTTTTTACTTTTAATGGCGTCTAAGTACTTCATTTTAATTGCCTGATGACAGAAAAATTATGCTTAAAAACCATTCGCTATATTTTGAGTTGGCGCAAAAGGTCTCAAATTTTAGAATTTATATTAAAAATTGGAGTTTTCACCATTTTACAAACAGACGAAGTATGGTATTATAAGAAGACATCTTTCTTAATAATTCATTAATTTGAGTGAATTTATACATTCTATTTTTAACATACGTCATTTTGCTGCACTTCGCCCATTTTACAAGATTTTTATGAATTGACCCAGAATTCACCACGAGGAGGGGGCAGCAATTCATGTCCCACTCACACCCTACTCAACCATTTAACCCATTAGAGTGTGTTAAATTATGTTGATTTAGTCAGTGATTTTATTTTCAATTTAGATTTTCGTTCAAATTTTAGCAATGTGGATCTAGAGGAAAGTTGCTGTAATGTATCCATCTCTGTTTTCTTGTCCGCGCACTTTTTTCTGCAGACCCTGTGACTAGTTCGACGCTTCTTAAAACAACTTGAGTTTTATGGAAAATTAAAAAAAAAAAAAAATCAAACTCAGGCAGTGTTTTGTATTGCAGAACTGATGAAATAGTCCGTATTGTTAAGTTTTCCATCACTGCAGTGGTTTCTCGCAATAATTCTAATTGTGTTCTCTCCTTTCTTAAATTTCTCTGGTTCTTGTTTATCTAGACTGCCAGTAAAGGCAATCCTAGTTGTCCCCAGATCGTATTGAAACTTTCTCTGTTCTTTTGGGATCTTTTTGTTTCTTTAACAATTACATTCTACTACTACAGGTCAATCGCAGACGCACTTCCCCATTCCCCTACATACGCAAGATTGTCATAGCATACTTGCACGCTGCAATATCAGACAGCTCTGATTTTCGTTTCAGCCACGAATTATTCTTTCAATAACCTCTCTTTTTACTAGTCTCGATTGTACGATTTTCTTAAATTATCATACGCATCATGATAGGATTTTCTCACTTGTCTCACCTGTGTACGAGTCATCTCTGGAATGGAAGCTTTACAATATAAAATCATCTCTATTATTTGAGTAGCAAGACTATCGGCTGTTGTTGAAAAATGCTACTTTTTTATTAGAAACCGATGAGGTTGGAATTTTATAGTCTTCTTCAAAGCAACTGTGTATCACGTTCTCATTATGTCGGTAGGTTTGTCCCATTTAGTTCTTGGGGCAAACCGAAAATAGGACAATGGTGCATCTGTCTACTCGCAGCCACTTTTTTGGAGTCCCTATCTTATATCCGCTAATAAAATCACAAGAAAAACGCTGAAATTATTTCGTGATTTACTATACTATAGCTACTTATAGGAATAGCGTTTCAATGAGATGTTCTTCCGCGGCAATCCGAGTAGCAACTGACGGACTCTCAGACAGGAGTTAACTGTCACTGCCCTCTCCCCTTCGCCAGGAAAAGATGCTAAAAATAGAGGGTGGAAATTTTAGCCCTGATGCACGAACTCAAAACGAAGAGTGTGTGAAAATGTTTAATTTATTTTATTTTTACTATCACGGATCGAAGATGAAGTATTAGAACGTTAGTAGAAATATTAGAAACCAAAAAACGTAGCCTGTATAATGTCAGTGTCATTTTTTATCAAAAATTTATGCGCTTTGCGGGACCTGAAGATTCAGTGTTTTCAGTATTTTTTCATTGATTAGTATGCAACTTTTGATCCCTATTAGAATTCGAAAAACTGATACCCTACTATACAGGAGCCATCCTTTATCAGTAGACAGAATTTTTGGTGTGTCCAAACGCAGTGTTATCCAACCAGTTTACGATGCAGTACAATTTCTTGGATTCCTGCTCTGTCGATTAAGCTGGACCATAGCTAATTACAAAAACAAAATCTAGTCAAATAGAGGGTGGGTATGAGGCGATAAATTAAATCATCTAGCTACTTACCATTAGAATAAATGATGATGATGATGCATATCAGCTTTCATCTGCTTCCATACTACGGGAATACGTGTTGCGAATGAATGATGAAATTATTTATACGCCTTTTTTAATATTTTTTTAGTTGACTCATTCACGCTTCCCGATACAGGGTCGAGGGGGAGGGTAAGTATGTTTATCTGCCTCAACAGATCTCAGCAAAAGCATATAGGATATACATCAATATTGCAAACTTCCTTCAGAAAATACGGTTTCTACTTTTTGTAATGAAGTTGTGCTGGACTAAATGGTTGGGTGGGGTCAAACTACTTCATAAAACGGAACCTGCCATCCTCTAGAGTTGGGAGCGATATAAATAACTGGAGTGCATTTTGGGAAAAAAAAGAGGACCCTAGCGAATAGTTAGCAACTTCATTCGTTTCAATAGTTGCATTGAACGTGTGTCTGAATGCGGAGGTTAGCCCCGTTTGTGAATTGAAAATTCCTTTGATTTTAATTGTGATATCGATCACATCTGTTTTTAATCGAGTATCAGAAATCACACTAAGTCGTGCATTTCTTTACGTTATTTTAAATTGGATGTTTGTAGTTGTATTGTTTTCACCATCATGCTCTACAACTGTATAATATATCCTGATTTATGTTTGTTAAGTTTTGAAGGGAAAAAAGAATAATTTTAAAAAATGGGGCTCAATCTTTGGATTTTGTTTGGCGAAAATTCTAAAATATGATTTTGTATTTTAAAGAACATCTCAGAGTGTATTATAGAGCCGGAGTTTGATAACAATAAGATAATTAGAGAAAAGATAAAGTAGCATTAAAAATTATTCACTATCTACATAATAAAATCGAGCGATTTTCGCATAAAATTGCGATATGTTTTTTTCTTCTTTTTTTTCTGAAGAACTGCAAAATTTTAAGATAGTTTTGTGAGGTTAAGAACTTGAAAGGAGTAAAAGCCCGAAGCTCTTCTTTTTTGTTAATCCACTTTTTACTTATTATTATTATTTGAGTGAAGACTGCTCTGTAAAATACGTTTTGTTTTGTGCATTATGTAGACACTTAATAGAATGCTATTTATATGTTGCTTTACTTATAATTCCTGTCAAAAATTAAGTAATTCCCCTTCATATCTGAAAATATTTCAGATATGAAGGGGAATACATATAGGTTACACCATTATTTCCAATAAGAGATATATTCAAGCATTTTTCCCCTAATATATTTCGACAGATTAAAAAAACAGTGAAATAAAATTGAGTTCTTTTTGTGCGTTACTTCATTTTGTAGTAACGCATCTATCATTGAGTATAATATGAGAAATAAAATCATTTTTTTTTGTTGTATTTGAAACCAAAACATTTTATCTTTTCATTTCAATAAAACATAAGAGTTTTCAAAATCAGTTCTGGATTACAAACAAAAACAATATGATTCTGTTATGAAAACTGGTTAATTATGTAGTTCAGTTTTAGTTTCTATTATTTGAATTCCTTTCATATGAAGTTGTTGAAAAAATTTGCATTATTAAGTTTGCCAAAACTGCAACAATAATTTTTCTTCCTGACATTTTATCTATGCTAATATATGTGGGCAAAAATTGACTATTCGTAAATTACTAAAAATGTAAAAGTGCGAGCAAACAGTGTATAATTATTGATATCCAGCGTATATCGTGCAAAGTAATACTTGCAGTCAATTTAGTTCAAAGCAACTGTATTTCAATTTCACACCGAATTGAATCAGTCCGCCGAAATTCTATTCACGCTCTATTATTTTTTATTGTTATCATTTTCTTTGTGAGCAGGCGACTAGCTTTGTAATCAGTGCATCATGTAATTATTTAGCAGCCTCTGCTCGCAAATTGATTCATTAACGTTTACTCTCGAATAATTTCAACTCGAAAGACCAAATATAGCATTTGATAAAGCAAAGCTTCAGAAAAATTTAAAGGAAATAAAAATAAGCTGCCAGCAAGAAAAGAAAGTCTCTCTTCTTTACCAAAGCTAATATAAAACCGGTTATTCTTTGCAGTTTCTTCGAGGCCGAGTTTTTCCACAATTGCTACTCTTCCTCTCATTTCTCAGAGCAGCGACCGCGTGGCCCCGACCATTCTGTTTGGGGGGGAGAGAATGAAATTGCGGGTCTGTTGATGGAAATCAGTCGAGGGAAAGAGAACCGAGTAATGGCTGATTGTTCGGAGACACTCATATTGTGGGGCAACACCTCTTGTAGTAACCGGTGTATCTAAAAACCGTTAAAATAGACCCATCTGCCTCTGAGTGTTTTGAAAACTCTTTTTGTTTTCATTCTCCAGTTTTTTATGGAAGAAAGTGATTTGGCAGTTTTAGAAGTCATAATTGTTTCTCTGAGTCCTTGAAACAGTTATAAAAACACAAGATATCAATAAATAAAACGCGATTTGTGGCAATGCTTTTTGTTCAGGCAGACGCTCAGGCTTTACTTGTGCGTATGAATTTAGTGTTGTGAGGAAGCAAAAACATCAGCTCCCCCTTGCTTTGGATAATGCGTCTAAAACCAAAGATAATTTCAAATTAATATCTGCGTGCTATATAAGCATGCGAACATGCAGGGACATGGCGAATGGTGGTGGTTGAGGTTCGACCCACCAGATTTTTTCCAGAGTCGGCATTTGGCCATTAGTCTCTCTAAATTTGATGGGAAATCGAACCTAATATTTAATAGTGCACGCCGACGAGTTTGGATAAATATTATTTTAAGTTTTGAGGAAAGAACGTGAAATTTTATTTCTTAAGTCTGTATTTTTGCGAAATATTTACTGACACTCAGTAGAAATAATTTATTTATCGAAAGAAAAATTTATATGTTGAAATCGGCAAAACTATGTTTTCTGCTGGGAGAAATTGTAGATTTTTCGTCTTAAACGTAATATTCGTTTTCGACAAAATCGACTTTTTCCTCATAAATTCAAAAATATGTTATTTTTATATTGATGATTAGGTAGATCATAATGCTATTTTAAATATAAATTTATTTAGAAAGATTTAATAATAAGATTAATAGATTTATTTTAAATATCTATTCTCTGGAATCTGCATATATTGGATTACATAATTAATACGATTAGTCTGCAAACGATAATGAAGATAAAGACAAACAATTAAATGGAAATCAATTGCATGAAAATTCGTAATCTTAACAAGGAAACAATGCCGACTGAAAAAAATCAGCCGATAATTTTTTTCAAATGTATTAAATGTGATTTTTAATGTACAAAAGTCTTTTTTATTGTCTACAAACTATATCAATTTTTCGAATAATATAATTGATGCACCAAAATAAAAAAAATAGAACGAATTTTCGGTAATTAAACTTAACTCTGAAAGTAACAGAAATAACCTGGCTGCACAAATTGAACACAAGTCCTTACAATGAATATGCTCAGCCTGGAAGCAACAAAAGATCGCCCAACACGCATATCTCAAACAGTGATATCGCATGGGTACTGGTGTAAAGGACACCAGTACTGGAAGAACGTTTTCAATAAGAGAAAACATAAATGTCATCCCCGCTTGCCTATTTTCTTCAGATTCTTCTAAAAATTACTCAGATATTATTCAATTCCTGGAAGTTCAAAGGATATTTAAAGTGACTCTTGTCTAATTGGAAAGTTTTTCACTCAAATTCGTCAGTAATTCGAATTTTTTCTCCTGTTCCTTGAATTTCCTACTAAAATAATGCTCAGATATTGTCTATTGTTCGAATATGTTTTGGTTAATTCGATGTTAGAACTAGAAATTATATTCATTTTTTAATCTTTTCATTATGATATACGTCCATGTGTTGTGTCTTCAGTAATCGCAAGAGAATAATTTTCAAAGCTCTTCATTCTATCGAAAGTGTCCTTTTTTTCAAGCGATTAGAGAGAGCAAAAATTGAATGTTTGGGAATGCAGTTTCTATCAAATTCTTTCTATCACCTTAAAATTTCCTATTATCATATGTGTGCCGAATCAGTATAGAGGTGAAACCAAAATTTTGGCATGCTTATGGCAGTCATTTTCTTGTATGCTATTCCTAGGTTTAATACTTGCACAAGAATTTTACTAAACGTTCTGTACTATAGTGCTGCATAATTTTTGAAGTAAGATGTTTGGAGAAGTCTGAAATTGCTCTCTAACTAGAGAGAGTTTCATCTTTGTAGAATTAGTTGCTCTCAACCAAAATCTTCAATGTGATTTTGAAAAGATTATTTTTGAATTAACTTTCTTTGACGTGTAAAAACATTTTCAATAAGAACTCCAATTTAAAATTATATAGAACAAAATAACAATAAAAGAAATGAGATTAAATAATGAAGTGTATTTCTCACATTCTTCTACATTTACAGTAAATTTATACAAATCAAACATTTTTTTTCAAATACAGTAACAATAGCTGTTAATTGTACTTTCATTCATCTGTGCATTACTTCTGTAAAAATTAACTTTGAATATGCTATTACCGTGATTTTATCATCATTTAATTTTAATTTTTGGTTGAAAGTTTGATGACTTATGAGATAAGTCCTATGCAGCCTTCTTTTCTTTGGAAATTAAAATAGAATTTAAAACATTTAAAACTTTCAGTAATCAGGAATTGCCCCTGGATCGGGGTAAATCCTGGTCACTTCGGGGGTAATTACTGATCACATAATTTTTTTTAGTGAAGAGGCATTTTAAAAATGGTTACACAACAGTAATTAACAAATAATACAATAGATCAAATAAATAAACGAACAGAACATAGTTAAGCAGCTGATAAGATGATTTATTTGAAAAAAAGCAACAACTTTGACACTTTAAGTTTTCCAAAAATCTTTGCAAAATTTTTTAACATTTATATGCACTGTTTATTTCTGCATAATCAACAGTGAATGGGGCAGTTCCATTTAAGGATATAGGACCATAAAAAATATATTTGACGTTTATTTTTTCAATTCTTTTGCGTTTGGGATCTTTTAACAATAATGGCTTTTTGCCGTAGATTATGCCTATGCATAAATGAACTCATTCAATCTTCCCCTGGGATATCATCTTTGAAGCGACAATATTTTTGTAAGTACACAGCTAATTCATATTTGCACCTTTATTTTTAATTACAAAATCAGAAACAGTTATTTTAATTTCTTTCTATTCCCCATCTTGCCACACTCTTTAGGCACAAGCAGCCAACTCATTCTCATGTTCTGCAGGAATATAGGAAACAACTCCCAAATGTTTTACGACTGTGAGGGATTCTTTAACTTCATTAAGTGAGAGTGTAAAGTTGAGAACGGAATTTCAACAGCTATAGTAGCAGCTCTCACACTGAAAGTTTCATTTTCAATCTTTGGAACAGCTTCATTAATTTTACTTCTAGAAACTCAATATCTTTTTTAGGTTTATAGTTTCTCACCATATGTATCAGGTTAATTTAATAAGCTTAAAAATTATCATTTGAAAAATTCTGCAAACATAGAATCAATATACAAGCAAGTTAAGACAAATTAGAAATGAAGCAAATCAAAACACTTTTTTATGCTTACAGTTAGAAAAAAGACCATTGTGGCTACAATTAAAATATGTTTTATAGTGATTACAGTTAATAAATATGAACTGCAATTTAAAAGAAATAATATTGTATTTATTAGCTATTTCTGATGTTATTTATGACAAGAAATGACAATGATCAGGAAATATCCCAGTGATCAATAATTACTCTATAGGGGCAACATTTGATATAGTTCATTGTAATTAATTTCAATATTTACAGTAAATGTGAAACAACTAATCAAAAGCTAACGCTATTTTTAGATAAAATAAAAAGAAAGTGACACAAAATATTTATTATTAAGAGAGGGAGGAGGATCTTTGTAAAAATGTGCATATTCAGGAACCCATCTTTGAAATGGCAAGTATAGTAAGCAGTTTAAAAGATGCTTAATTTGATAAACTAAACAGCAAATTATAATTGAGTAAATTTAGTTATACTTAAGTAAAATGTTCAAGGATTACTGGCCATATTTCAAATTTCATAAAAAAATTCTTTTTTTAAAAAAATAAAAATTAGGTGATCATTATTTACCCCAGAAACGTGGTGATCGTGAATTACCCCCGGGTAACCCTATTAATTCTCTCTATATTATGAACAAGTATAATCGTAAATTCTTTCGAATGTGAGGTTCATAATATCCGAAAAGAAGAAAAAAAGGATTGTTAGCGTTAACAGTTATGATGTAAACTTTTATTTGACTTTTATTCACCTGACTTATTTTCAGTTGCATTGTTTTTAACATAATTTGAAATTTTAATTTTCATTATAAATATATTGTTAAGATAAAAGGAGACATTTTGCGGATATATTTCAAAATTGAGTTTTATATGAGTTACACTAAATTTATCGTTTGAATTTAATAAAAACGTGGAGATACGACTTTCGGCCCAATAAAATCCGGAATGTCATCTTTTTTTATTTTAAAATGTTTCTACTAAATAAGTTTATGTGTACTGAGATAAAGGAGAAAACTCAGATAAACACAAAATATTGAGCTAAAGGCCTCTTCACACTTAATTCGAGATTTCACATTATGCTGCATACTTAAAATTATCAGACCTTTCTTGACAATGAAGTAATCAATATGATAATTACAGCACATGTCAACAATAGTTGTCACTTAAAAACATAGTATTTGCACTAGTCACTTTAAATTTAATTTTTTATTGTTTTGTTAATTTTCTTTTTCCACGAGAAGTTTTTCTGTCTAACAGCACAGTAATTTTCTCGAATTATCATTATTTTTTAAATGTCTATCTGAATAAAGACGACGCTTTCAAATAACCACAGAAAATTGCATGTTAATTCTTAAAATCTGTTTCTAAATGTACTATATTAGGGAAAGAGTTCTAAAATTTTTCGTGTTTTGTGGAAACATTAAACATAATGATGCTCTCGTTAAAACATTATAACCTCTGTACACTGGATGCATTGAGATAAAATGCATATATAAATGTATCACCAAATAGCGATAGAATAATTCGAATATTTACTCTGATTCACGAACAGATTTATTCTAGATTATCAGTGTTTGCGCCCTTTAAATTTTTTTTTCTAATTTAGAGCAAACAGAAATAACAATGCGCTGCAAAAAAAAAAAAAAAAAAAAAACGCCCCCCCCCCCCAAACCTACAAAAAATTATATAAAATCCCCCCCGAAACCCCAAAATCCCCCCCATTTTGCCCCACCCCCCCCCCCTTTCCGGGGCTCCCCCCCCCCCCCCTCATTTTTATCACAGTCCGGTAATTTTATGGCCATGAATTTAATTTGGAGGGGGAAAACAACTATTTTAACCGTTAAATATCTTCTGAGGGGCTACACAGGTGAAAAGTTCTAAAATATGAACATTTGTAGCAAGGGGGGGGGGGATTTGGGAGGGATTTGTCCCCTTAAATTTTAAAAAAATCAATAAAAATTACCGGTTTTTCTGGTTTATTTTCGCAATTTTTTCACTTATTTTCTACATATTCCAGCTTCCAGCCACCCCTTTTTCTCACCCAAACACCCCACATAATAAAAATATATTGCAACAATTTTGGCTGAAAACGGGTAAGGGGGAAGAGGTCTCGAAGCCCTCACAAGAAAGTTTGGAAGATTCACTGTACAACGTTGCCGCTCTTTATTTTTATCACTGTTATGTAATTTTATGGCCATGAATTTGATTTGGAAGGGGGAAAGGATTATTTTAACACAAAAAATTTAAAAATAAAAATATAATATATAATAAATAATAATAATAATAATAGATAATATAATATAAAACATAATAAATGTAATTTATAATATAGTACGTTGAATCTTTAAAAAGTTGTCTAATCTGGGGGCCCACGAAAATTCCTTCCTTGATTTTAGACTCACTAAGACGAGGAAATTTAGTTTTCAAAAAGTTAAATCCATCACCTGTCTTATCCATTGCTTTCACAAACTGTTTGCTTAATCCGAGTTTGATGTGCAAAAGCGACAACGTTGTGTACAGTGAAACTTCCAAACTTTATTTTTATACATTAATTTTATTTATTATATATTATATTTTTATTTTTAAATTTAAGTGTTAAAATAATCCTTTCCCCCCTCCGAATCAAATTCATAGCCGTAAAATTACATAACAGTGATAAAAATAAAGAGCTGCAACGTTGTACAGTGAATCTTCCAAACTTTCTTGTGAGGGCTTCGAGACCTCTTCCCCCTTACCCGTTTTCAGCCAAAATTGTTGCAATATATTTTTATTATGTGGGGTGTTTGGATGAGGAAAAGGGGTGGCTGGAAGCTGGAATATGTAGAAAATAAGTGAAAAAATTGCGAAAATAAACCAGAAAAACCGGTAATTTTGATTGATTTTTTTTTAAATTTAAGGGGGAAAATCCCTCCCAAATCCCCCCCCCCTTGTTACAAATGTTCATATTTTAGAACTTTTCACCTCTGTAGCCCCTCAGAAGACATTTAACGGTTAAAATAATCGTTTTGCCCCTCCAAATCAAATTAATGGCCATAAAATTACCGGACAGTGATAAAAATAGGGGGGGGGGCATCCCGAGGAAACGGTGGGTGATGGGGCAAAATGGGGGTCATATTCGGATTCAGGGGGTCATTTTACATAAGAATTTGCAGGAATGGTGTCGGGGCCGATTTTCATGCAGCGCAGTGTAATTTAGTGTATTGAAGATGGTTTGTCACCATATTCAAAGGAATACGAGAGATGAACAATTGGATTAATTAATGTTACTCTTTTCTTTAAAAGATAAAGTGAGATATACTTGACTCGTGATGTTGTAAACAAGTGATCACAATTAAAATTCCGTAAAATGAAGCTGTAGACCAAAGTTTGCTTTAAAGAAAAACTCCATAAAACTCCCATTATTTTTCATAAAAATAAGTTTATCTCGATAAAATTTTTTGTCCTTTTCTCTTTCTAAACTCTTTGATCTTATATGGCACAGTAAAAAATCTGCACGCAATTAAATTTAAAAATGAATAGAAAATGTATTATTTTTTTTTCAGTAAGAGAACGTTTATATATTAGACAACATGAAAATATTCAAAGTTCATTAGTAAAGTCGGCATTTTTACTGTTTCACACCCCCTCAGAAGTGAGATATTCGCCTCTACTAAAATATCTTGTTAATGTAATATTCCAAGTTCTTCTATTGAACAGTTCACTAATTTTATCTTTCTATTACATGTTAGCTTGCTATTTGTTACAGATGTCTAAAATCAATTGCTAACAAAGTATTCTACTGTGCTGTATATAGAAAATTCTTTGTAGGGAAAAATTAAGCAATGTTTTTTTCTTTTCATATTGAACCATTTAAAACTGATGAAAACGAAATTTTGTGTGTTTCTGAAAAGTAGTTCCTTTTAATAATAATTTCTAAAATCCCTTAAAAGTTTGAAACTTTGTTACGAAAATATGAATTTTTTAAGCAAACACGTGAAAATCTGATTTGATAATTTTAGTCGAAATTTTTTGAAAATTTAATTTTGATGTTTTACTCTCTGGTTAGAGTACTATTCCTGATATGAAAATAAAAGAAATTTAATCTTTTTACTTCAGCATCAATAATTATTTTTGATGAATTAATAAATACGTTTGTCAGACTGAAAAGTCTTATTAATAAAATGCGAAACCACTGTGTTATATAATTGGTAAAATAGTTCTAAACCTCAAAAATATTCCAATTGTTGATTATGACATTAACTTATATGAAAATAGATTCCCTAAAGTTGATAAATCGCATTAAATATTATTCAGTTACAAAACTGTAGTCAAATTCGAAAGTAATACCGAACTTCACAGTTAAATAAGCCAATTGCCGGAGGCGAATAAATTAAGATAAAAAAATCAACGAATTCATGCTTGGGAACGGGAAAACTACTCTCTTTAGTTGTTAAAAAATATGTGGTTTTTGAGTTCTTTAAACCGCTAACGGCTTTTATTTTTCTGTCCTGAATTAATTGAAAAATAACTTGCATGCCTTTTTGAGTTTATTAAATTTTCAATTTTTTTTAAGTAAAAAGGTCAGTTTTTTTAATTCCTTTTTCGAAATGCCTTCAATTTTCTAAGGCTATTTTTTATACTTTGATTAAAATACTGACATTTCCTCGCGGAAATTTTTGCTCTCTTTTTGAGTGATTTATTATTGTTTGAGAAGATAAGTTATTGACCTGTAAACATGTTTGCTAAACATCTCTTATCTGTTTCAGAAATCGTTGCTTAACTTTTGTACTCTGACCTAAGTGTTTATGTGAGGAAAGCTTTTCGCTATTTCAAAAGAAAATATCAGGGCTAACATCATATTTTTTACTTAATAGAGAATTGTTTATGCCAAGACGAAAACCATGCATTCAGAGAGACAGAAAGAATTTAATATCCATCTCTGTAAGCATAAAACCGTGTAAAAAGTCAATTACAACTTCTCAATCATCGCTATATATTAGAGTTGATGATTGCACAAAACTTAACAGAAAGTAACAAATGCCCTAATAATAAACACTGTTAGTGTTATGATAACATTATCTTATAGAAACACTCAATCTTATATTTTCAAGAAGAATAGTATAGTTTGTTGTTTCTATCTTAGATCCAATTATAACCACATTCAGATTTCAGAATATTTTATTCTGAGAATTCCTTTCTTTGTTTTCGAAAAAAGATTTATTTGCTTGTCATATCTATTATATATCTACTGTTTTCCTAAACTTCTAATTTTTTTTTAAAAAATTAATGCTGAAAGAGTACAGAACTTGAATAGCCAAAACTGTTTTCTTCAGAATTCTACTTAATGAGGCC
>BGPR01000808.1:129264-168231 GCA_013235015.1 Araneus ventricosus | reverse complement strand
AATACCGGATACAAGAATATCAAGCCTTTTAGAATAAACTCCTATTTTTGATTTTGTAAACTTAAGCGGGAGTATGCTTTGATTCGAATCCATTTTACGATTGCCCCAGAACTACTCGACTTGTAATTTAAGAAGTCACGCTGTTTGGAGCCAATTCCTGTGGACCTACACTGCTAAAATGTAGGATTGATAGGATACTTTTGGATTCAAAGAATATTGATTTAAAGGGAAAGTAAATTGCCTGAAAGCTGATGTTATGAACTAAAAATTCAACTGTTAGTACTATTCTATTTTGCCTTTTTTTTTTTCATTCAAGATTTTCCGTATGAAACAAAATTCGTTTCTTCTCAAAGTCAGCCTCGATAATAAGTTATTGTAACTAGTTAGATGAGAAGCATGTTTCGAATTGAAATTTCTCATATATCATTATCTTTCAGCGTTGATATAAGAAAGCATCTGGGTTGATAAACTGTTGTTGCAATGTCAATAAATGCACATAAAACTCATTTGTGGAATTCACAGTTAGTAATCACTTTTCATTTAATCACATCGACAAATTCAGAATTTTGGGATTTTCACTCTCTCTCTCAAATTTTGTTTTAGAACAAATATTTCATTAAGATATTGTAATGATTTTAGATTATTATCAAGTTCAGTGGAATAGTCGAACTGAGTAACTTAACGAAAATCCATCCGTTTTGTTAAAATATGTCGGTTTGTGTAGCACATTAGCAATTTGAATTATTCGAAATGATGTGGAATTTTTACACCGCTCTAGTTTGTAGGATTTTTGACGCAATCACTCTTGCATGAAGTCCACCGTTTTCCTTAAAAGATAAGTTCTGTCTTGTAAATTTTGACTAACGCATAATTTTGAACGCATTGTTAAAAATTGTCCAATAAAAAGTTTTTTTAAATCAAACGTTTATTAGGGTAAACTTTCTACTTTCGATTTTTTGAATTTATAATACATTATTATAAATATTATGGAATATTTAAATCATTTTTTTCTCAAATTCATTACCAAGTGTGCCGCGACTCGTATGGAATAAAAATTTAATTAAATGAATCGATTATCTGTTAATTGAGTTCTGAAAATATTAAAACAGTGTATTGTGATCGAGAACGTACAAAATTTGAAAACTGTAGCGCGTCAGGAAGTGAGTGAAAAGTCGTTTACAAAATTACAAAGATGAAGCGAAATCCAAGTGTGTAAAAATGAGTCGAGAATCCTCCTTTATCAATTTGTGCAGAAAAAGAAGGCTCTTTCGAATGAGTATTGATTCGAGAAGGAAAAAAAGGCCGAAAAGAAAAAGCGTGTGCAGTAGCTAATGCAAGAAGAGAAAGAAGAAAAGCCCGAGGGTAATTATGTTGTAGCACCGCCAGAAAGAGGGGAGGGTGGGGTGGCAGTGCTACTGGGGAAGCAGCCACCCCCGGTCGCTATTAACCAGGAATGCTCGGCGGAGCGGTCGATGGACTGTGCCAGGGGCAACTTGTCTGCCCGTCTGGACTGCCATTGCATACATTGTCTACCTGCGAAAGGGAAATCACGCATTCTTCACGCGGACCATTCGGAAGACTTTGGAAACTGTGGATGATCAAACAGCAAAGGGAATGCAATTCATTTTGGATCATTTTGGACTCGGATGTTGGCTCGATTTTTCAGACGAAAAGAATGAAGAAAACCTGGATCAGAGTTGTTGATTTCCAGTCAGGTTGTGGAGCTTCTTGAATGAAAACGTTGTTTACCTGTGAAAGGGAAACCGTGGCTTCTCGATCTCTTCCACATTCTTCACGAGGAAGGAGGTGAAATAGTTTCAGAAAGGAAAGGCTATTTCAGTATGCAAATTTCTCGGGCATTAATAAATTATTGAGGCATTGTGATGAAATTAATATTTAGTGATAAGTGAGACAGCAAAGTGAACGGGATTAAATATCTGAATTTCGTTTTGGATCGCTTTTTACTTGGAAGTTTACTCGATCCAATTCTACAATTCTAGTATTTAATTTATTCGAGGGCATGTGAGACCTGGATCGGAATCGTAGGGGGTAAAGATGATTTTCAGTCCGCTTTTGCAGCTTCCGTAATGGAAACATTGAAAAGCGTTCTTACTCATACGTCTTTCAGTTCTCAAAACGAACTTCTCATTTTTCTTATTGTTTGATTCACATTTTAATGCCATCGTGTGCTTCCATGGCGCATCACTTTCGGAAGAGGTGTTCCCAATGGACAGCGGCAGAAGGTCTTTGTGTACATTTTTAAGGGATGTTCCGTAACGACAGAAGTGTTGCTTTTCATATTTTCGTCAGAATATGTCATTTCTCGCAGTGCCAGTTTGGAAGTGTTCACCGAACATTTTCTACTCTGTACTCTCATTTATATTTTTCTTTCCCCTTTGAGAAAACCGCATCATTTACGAGTGCTTTAGTAATAGTAAATAGCAAATAAAAAATGTCCGCATTTATTCCTGACAAATAAAGCGATACTTTTCATGCGGGGATTTCAGAAACTGCTCACTTTTTTCATTCACGGTAAACAACGTACATTGATATCACTGTGTCGTGGCTGTTGAATCTCCTAAAAAAAAAAGAAATAACCCCTCTTTTTCTGTGAATTCGCTATCAGTGAAAGTGCTTTTTAAATGTCACAGAAACCAAGCATTACATTAGATGCTTACTTGCGAATCGTTTATCTTTCGAATTTGCTCACAAAATGTCTTCGAAATGAAAATCATTGCCATTAAGGTATCCGACTGTGTTCGGAGACATTTTTTTGAAAAATAACTTATATATATTTTTAATGTTATTTTTCAACTGCATATGTTTTAAAACTATGAAAATATTGTAAAATTAGGCTTTCAAAACAATATATTTTTTAAAAAACTGAGAAATTTGAAGAAAAATGACTAAAATATTTGCCTTACGCTAACAGCCATAGACAAAATCGTATTCTAAATATACATAAATCCTTGTAGGAGTACATTTTTATGACAGTTATCTGTGTTATGCTCTAAAATATTTCTTGTACTTCAAAATGGTTTTGAGATATAGCTGAACATAGTTACTAAACTGGTAATTTTTCATAAAAAATGTTTTTCGTTTATATTTAAGCACTTATAAATAATACTTGATTTTAAAATTGGCCTTAGTTTTTAGAGGAAAACATCAAGCATATTACAGAAAACAGTCTCAGAAAATTTCATATCAATACTTGAATAATGTTTTGAGAAATCATTGTTACGGTCGACAGTTTTCCTGAAAAATATTATTTCTCAGAAAACACATTTAAAGTTTTTATGCAACATAAAATAATGCTTACAGTTCGGTAATAAAACAGCTGTAACTCCATTTGTAATTCACGTAGAGTAAACATTGAGACAGTTTTAGAAAGCTGGTTAAACAGGCTACAAAATTAAGTCATAAAACGTTTTTTGATAATTTCATCAAAAACGACTATTTTAAACCAGTCGGATACCTTAAGATACAAAGTTGAAATATTAAATGAAAATTACAATAATTTTGGGTTGAGAAAAGAGCGAAATCGCAACAAGTTAAATACGCTACTATTTTGATGAATCTGATCGAGGAAAGTTCATCAGCTTGTGTCAGCTCCGCTTCAAAATAGGTATCGATTCAGAGGGAAAATTTCCCATGATCCAGGATATTTTATTGAAGTTTAGTAATCAATGTAGAGTTGCAAATATTCCAGTCTGTCGTCTAACAGGAAAAGCGTTAGAAACCATTTTGGAATTGAAAGGGAAGAAAAAAGCCGAAGGGACATCTAGTTGGTTGCAAAAATTGAGAGCGTGATGTGGAATATTATTCTATGTCATTGATGGAAAATCAAAAATCTTTCCAGTTGAATCCATGAACGAATGGATGAAAAATTAGCCACTCGAGTTGTACAAACGTGTACGGGAGTATGAACTAACTTACAATTGAATGATGATGAGAAGGATGTCTCCTCTTACCTCACACCTGAAAGAACCAGTACAATTGAGGTACACCAGTACAACCAGCAAATAAAGATCATCTGAAAATATTACCATGTGCCAGTGCAACTTATACAGGATAAACCGAGTGAAATTTTTAAAAAAAATATTGAAATAATTTTTGCATCTATTATTTCTTTTCTTCCTCTTGTTGAAAAATCTGAAGCATTTTAGAATGAAAAAATTCGGAGTGCCAAAGTTTTGCAATTTATATGATATTCAGTAACTATAGAATACTGGCATTTTTCTGGGGTGAAAAGTAATCTTAAGATCATAATTTTCGTCAGCATCCTTTAAATTAGTTCAGAGAAATTTAAATTTTCTTGTGAGTTTCCATCTGTTAAAAAGCATATTTATGCATTTTGATTGTACTTTTTAACCTGTAAGTAAGTCTATGCAAGCAACAAATCAAATTTATCATACATTTTTTTATTTGTCCGTAAAATTTTCAAATCTTATTAAACATTTCATGCTTGTTTCTTTAAATCCTCAGGAATATGTCTCGGCAATGTGTCAGTGAAAAACGAATCCAGTTTATTAAATTTTTATGTATTAACTAATGAATTTAACAACACTTATTTTCCTTATTTCTGATGTTTAAGTAATGGAATGTTTATAGGAAAGAAATTTAACATGTTTCTAAGATTCTTCTAAAGTTCGAATTAACAGTTGGTGCTGTTTCCTGTTCAATGATTTCTTACATGAAAAAGACGGTTTGATTAGTTATTTTTTCTTTCTTTTGTGCCTGCTCCAAGTTTTTATTTATTAATTTTTTCGTAAAACTTCCGAATGCATTTGAATTTTAGGAGATTTGAAAAAGATTTAAAAAAAAAACCCCATTGATTTGTGTTTTATAAAAACAGATAACGATCGATATATGATGCAAATAAAGATAAATCAAATCAACGAAGACAATAGTTTTAAGAATGTTTCGGATTCCAAAATAAATGCGTTCGAGTCGAAGTGAAAGCGTTGTTTGCGTTAAAAGAAGGAGGGAAACAATTTTCTGATTCCTCTTCATTGAAAAGAAAAAGAAACTTATCAAAGTCGCTTCTTTAGTTCTTTATTCAAGCCGTCCTTTATTTAAGATGTATCATTACCCCACAAACCTACCGCACGAAGCTCTTGAATATGTATGAGCGATTCAAGATATTTTTAAGAATTTGAAAAAGTTGCGGTGGCTGTGGTGAATCGTAGACTGAAACCGTCTTTACTGAATGATTTGGGATGAAAAGCATTTTATTTTAGAATAATAAAGAGTCGTTAAGAATTTTTGTTTATGAATTTCCCATAAAAATTTTACTGGAAAAACTTAACCGTGGCCAATTGAAAGAGATGAGTTAGTTAATTCTTGAAACATACTATTTTACAAAATGAACTTATGTTTTTTTCTGTAGGAAATTTGTTATTTTTTAAAATAAATTTGCTTGAACTTGAAACTGGAGATCAGGAAAATATATGCTTTCTAGTTTTTGCAATGCAAAATTTCTACTTGTTTAAATTTGCTTAATTTCTATTTGTTCATTTTATTACATAATATTTTCTTTTTTTAATTCCAAATATTAAAAATTTCTTCAAAAATCTTTCCAAACGCACGTTATAAAACATGTTTTAAACATTAATTGATACATTTATAGTATTTGAAATATATACATATATTAATAGGCTGTTTAATTCTTGTTTAAATATAAAATAAAGTGACATAAGTGCACTATATTGTTATAACACGAACTGTGTTTAAATTATTTCCTATATATGGATTGCCGCTTATTGTTACCATGAAACAGTGACTTAAACAAAGCCGTAGATTGAAAAATCCGGTTTTTCATAAAATAATTTCGAAAGACTTTATCAATTAAGTTTAAATTCCTTAACTTCCCTAATGAATTTTCATCGTAATTTTGGATGACAGATTTCATTTATATCTATTTGGAGTACTTTCACCCAAAAGCATTGAAAGGGAAACTCCATTCCTTGAGGAAATTGAAGCCCTTTAGTTGCCAGTTGAAAGATGGGCAGGAGACAGGTTATAATTGCAAATCCTAAATCTTTGTTCATGAAAGGGTCTTTTGTCCTTGATGGTCTGCCCAATTTTTGTCCTTGTGAAACTAAATTGTTTGAAAAACATTCCCTCACACACTGGAGGACAAATCGCAATTTTTCTAGTTCTCACTACTTCGGCTGTCTTGGTCAAGTCAAAGTGGTCAAGTTCATTAATAGACTGTTTTGGACAGTTATATTTATTTAATATTTTTCTTTGATACGCTTTAGTAGCATCTATTTTTTTCATACCATGTTACTTGCTCTTTACCGTATCTGCTAGTATATCAACTGTTATCTAGATCATTTGGAAGTACCTAGCACCGTCTATTCATTATTTGTATTGTCTGCACTTAGTGAGATATGCCTTGCGTTCTTTTCTTAGCCTTGATTGCTTTCCTAACTGCATGTGTGTGCAGTAACAAGAGCTTCTTTCAAAACTAGGGTTGGAAAAAAGCATATTCCGACTTGTTGAAACCGCATTTGCTACCTCTGTGCTTATTACAGAAGAGGTCTATAATCAACTGACTCTAACTAGTGGCATAGTTATTCTTCTTTGTGAGATCCCAAATATTAGTTATGCTTTATCAAACAGCGCCCTTCAAGTTTTTAGAATGTCGAAATTTAGGCCCTTTTTCTTTTTTGAAGCTGTCTGCGCTCTATTCACAGCTTTTCAGCTTGTTAAATTTCGTCTTTTTTATGGCTTCTTAATGTTTGCCTTCTCGTTTATTACTGACTTGGGTGTCAGTCAGTTCCTTCAGCATTATTGGCTGATTAATGATTTTTTGAATACGACAAATGTCTGTTTCTCTCCAAGTGACATTTCGAGTTCTTGCAAATCATATGGTAGTTACGCAAAAAACTGCATTTTATGGCTCATTATTTTATGAACCTGGTAACTTCTAAAGTGCATGTCTTGAGTTCTTCAATTTTCGTTCTGGAAACACATTGCTTGTGTTAAGCAACTGGTAGCATGAAGCTAAAATGAGCATCGCTATACATAAATTATTCAGTTATTTAAATAAGGTTGAAGCATAGCATTTTTTATGATATTTGGTAGGTGAACGTATAATACGTACTTGTTGCAGATATAGTTTTATTTTATTTCTTGTGATTTAAGTTTGATTACTTCGGTTGTGCTCAAAAAGACGTTCATCATTTGCTATTTTCATTTGAAGAAAGCTGAAGTTTCAAAACTGATGAACTTTTATGAAACGAGCGTCATATACGTTGCTTCAGTGCTAACATATTTATAAGAAGTTTATTAGAGAATTAAAAAATCTTGTTTATTGCTCCTCTGTCTTTTGATTGTAACGTTGCGTTTTGTCAGTATTGCAGTAAAACTAGTTTATGATTTCAAATGAAACTTCGTATTCAAAACCGTTAAATTATAACGTGATCACACGTCTGGTAACTAACGCTGAAATATTAAAAGGTCATGCTTTCTAAAATGAAAAAAAAAAAAAATGGATTTAAACGATCACTACTTTCTTGATTACAGTCGGACAAAATAAAACCAATTCTTAAGGCTCTTTTCTAGACAGAAAAAAAAGCTTTCATTTAAATCCGAGACTTCCTCGAGGCTACTCAGATTTCCACGCTTCGCTAGTTTCACGCTTTTGACACGTCCCTTTACGGTCTTATGTTTAACAAGATTTGCATGCAACACGCTCAGTGTTAGCTTGCTGCATTACAAGATAAATGCGTTCACTACATACGTCGACTTATTTTGATTGCAATTTCTATCACTCAGACTCAACAGCCATTTCCAGAGATTATTTCTTCTCTTACTTTTTTGAATTGACGCTCTTGCTGTCGAGTAGTAATTAAGAATACCTTGAACAGAAGTGTCACTGCGTTGGTGAGAGGGACGCAGACTGCATATAAGGGTGTCGTGGGACTTCCGATAGTGGGATTTCCGATGTACATGAAAATCGTGGGATTTCCGATTGGGGGGAAGATGAGGAAGCCTCTCTTACCGATTCAAAAAGAGGGGAAATAAACTTAAAAATGAAACACTTTTGAAGAGCGCTTTATGCAGCTTAAAATGAAAAGAATCATATATAAGTCAATATATTAATTGTGATATTAGTGAAGGTTTTCAGTCAGGGATGGGTAACTGGTACATACATATATGTAGACTACTGTTACATAGTTACATACATAGTCTCAATTAACCGGGCCCCGTTTATATTGAGCAGCAAGAAGAGGTTACACCAGCAATTCTGATAATGACACTAACAAAATAGCCTACCATTGCTGTAAAGCCCCCCCCCCCCCCAGAAAAAAAGCTGTCTAGGACTTCTGACAATTGTCATTCTTGGAATAAAGCCCTTTTTCAAGAGGGGAGGTTGGAGGAAGAGAATTGCTATCGGAACTCCCACGGCATTGCATATAAGAGAGGGGATCACTAAATTGATTGTGAATGAAACTTTTGCTCGAAATGCTACCTAAAAGCCATCTCCAGAGATAATTTCCTCTCTTAGTTTTTGAATGAACACTCTTGTTGTCGAGTAGTGTTAAGCAAATAGCTTTAACGGAAGTGTCTCTTGAATGGTGAGAAGGATGCGGACTGCACATCGGAGAAGGGATCACAAAAATTGATTATCGATGAAACTTTTGGACCACTGTGGAAATGTTTTTCTTTTAGACGTATTAATAGGTTTAATTACTGGGGTTATTCTTACATTATTGTGTAAGAGACTGACTTGAATCATGATATAACCTTTACAAAAGAGGGATATGAACGGTTGTTCGGTTGAATTTATTGAATAAAAAGGCATTTCTATCATTTTGTAAAAACTTACATGGAGAATCGTAAAAGGATTAATTGTTTATATCAAAATTTCCTGCAGTATAAAGTTAAAATATTTATTACTCTACCAGAACTTTCTAATGTGGTTTTCGGCATTTGTTATCGTATTGTTTTTCACCTTATTCATATCAAATGAAGTTGACGGAAGCTATATTTTTGAACGCGTCAGGTTTCGTTTTGATTGTCGTATTAATTACAATCAATAATATTTATTCTTATTAATTGCCATGGTGTTATCATTACATTGCATCGTCATAAAATTTGAAGGCAATTTAAATATACATATAAATAATAGAATTTAGGTTGTATACTATCCAATATTCTAATCTGTATATTTATCAATGTCTTCCTTTTCCCGTCTTTCTAAATTCTATTTTACGAGCTCAAATATTGTATTAAGCCGTCTCGTTCGTGCTATTGAAATCATTAAGTTAGCAATAAAAACTTTTTTTAATAAGGGTAAAATTTTGTTTCTAACGAGGAATTGCGGAGAGAATGAACGAAAACGCTTATAAAATGCAGTTTGACAGTGATTTGAGAACAACCCCTCCTTGCGGTGATTCCTGAAGGGAAGCTTAGCTCGTTCCGCAACTGCAGTAGCTGATCCGCTATTTGTATCTGCTGGAAATTTCGACTGCATTTTTCTTCATGTAAGCAAAACAAGATTTGATATTCACCGAAAAGCACCCTTCGAACATGATAGTGACCTTGGAACAGAACGACAGTTACACATTCGTCATCATGTAAATGGTAAATTTCGAAAGTTTTGCCAGACATTGTTGAATGGGAGCGGGCAATTACATGTGGAGACCTCTGCAGTATCTACCGCCTAAGCCAATTATTAACAAGCTATCATTAATTCTGTCTACCGTCGATGCTGATCGTCACGTAGCATCCAGATTGTAACAACGAAACATCCAGTTTCTTTCATTCTTTTATCGAACCATAGCGCTTCTCTCTCTTTACAGAATGTACCTAGCTGTTGAAACTAATTACTGGTTCCTACAGCAGCCAAACTTTGTCTGATCATCAGAAACACATTTAGCTAAGCAAGTCGTGACTCCGTGACAAGATCGTTGCCCATTAGGTCTTTTCTTCCCAGCGGCTCCAACAATGCTTTCGCTACTCAACGATTTGGCTAGAGAGTGGAAGGGATTGTTCAAGAAGTGTGCTTTGTAATTTCTTCACCGTGGAGCAAATATGTCTGCTTTGAGTAGGCGGTACCTAAATTTCTACGCTTGCTACTGCGACCAGGAATAAGTATTATCATTATCAATTTAGATCTTTCCTCGACATATGTATCAAAGGTCCAACGAACAATATCTCTGGTTGGAGTTCTAAACTCATCACCACTTTTAGTGGTAATAATGCATCCACTTTCAGTCATTGATCTGTAGTCATGTTCAGCATTTATTTTTATTATCTACCTCTGTTCACGATTTCTTTCGACCAGCAGAAGAAGATGTGCGAGGTTGCATCCGGTTCAATAACTTTATAATGATGCGCATATTTTTGCTTCATGCACTATTCACGGACTCAGGCAAATTTAGTTAATGGTGAACAAAAAGCAATATTTCTTTATTTGTAGGTGAGGAAACACACGATGATTCTGCAGTGCCGTGTCACGAAAGAGAACCCCTGCAACACTCAGAACATGGATCATCATTAAGAAATGTGCTAATTGTTGAAATCATTAGATGAATAATTATAATTAATACATAAATTGTATTGAATCTTATTGGATAGAAAGGCTTATCTACATGTTGTAAAATGAGTTAAACGAACAGGTGATTTTATTTAATTATAAAATTTTAGTTTTTTTACTAAACACTTAATAAATAACGTATTTGATCATGCAACCTGAATCTATTTATTTTTATATCACTTTGGAAATGGTTTCTTTCATACGGAATTGTTTGAAAAAAGGTTTCGTTGAATCTTAAAATCTGAAATGAAAATAATGGATAATACATCTATCATTAACATTGTTTTTCTCAAATTTGATTTCGCAATTGGGAAAATGTTGTACATAATCTGATATGACGTTTAGGCAAAGCATAGCTAAACTTTGATTTTAGTATTAATTGTTATTTTACACAATGTCGTAATGTTTCGTCAGATTTGATGTTTTATTTGCTCACAAACATTGGGTTTCTTTGATTGATAAATTTAATCCTCTTTAATAATTTTACTCTAGTTTATCTTAAACGAACTAAAAGAGAGTTAAAAAATGAATATTTAGTATTATCTTTTAAACTATTGTGCTCTTATTTCCTCTTAGAAAAGACCGCTTTAATATGCTTCTATCATCGATTTTTTTTTTAATTTCCTTATTATATGCGGAAAGATGGTAAAAAATCTTTCCTGAAAAGAATGTTCATATTGAAAAAGTGCTGAAATCATTTTTTTCCGTCAGGGTTAGTGTTCTTTGATGCTATCATTTGATGAGCAAACACAATCTTCAGGTAATTCTTGTTTTAAAGCATAGATTTATTTAACTTCTCGTTTTTTCAGGAATTAGAAATTATCTAAGTAATAACAACAAAAATTTTAAAATCCTGCGCATTATTTACCTTATGGGTTTTCCCACCTCTTCTTTAAAAAGTAAATATTTTTTAATTAATAATTTTATCAATGTTAGCTGCCATTTAATATAAAGGGTATGTTTTATATAAAAAAAAGTCCTGATGATATCATAATGTGGCGCGATGCAAATCATTAAACGTGGTACATTCTCCGTATACGTAAAACACATACCAAGCTTGAATGCAAATTTAGTATCGTAAAGAATGTAGCTTACGATGTGAGAGAACATTAAATGAGTATGAAATCTCGATGAACCTGAAATTTTATGCCTTTTGTAATTTTTTTAAACATAAAAATAAGGAATTTTTTTTTTTTTTGAAATATTGCAATAGTGGCAGCAAGTGCATATTTTTCCTGATGAAAAGACGCCGAGGCCCATTTCTTTATCTGTGTAATAGGCGATTTATATCCTGGCTGTGTGATGTTTTCATCAAGACAGCTCTCGCAGTCCAGTAATTTCGCGAGAAACTGTTCGTTTTTTAACGCATTTTCAAATGAAGTGGAGCAAGGGTTTTTGTCGAATCGACCGCAAAAAATAATGAAAAAAGAAGAAATATAATAACAATAACAGTAGAAGACGAGGTCACAGTAATTTCGCCTAATGACGTACCTGCGAGAGCTAAACAAAGAGCGCGAACAACGAATTTTCTACACGAATTTCGAACCAAGAACCTTAAGCGCTCAGCAGATTTTTTTTCCAGGCGAAAGAAAAATGAAAAAAGTAAGTGCAGGGGGAGTGTGGCGGGAATCACAGGTCATCCTTTTGTGCTTTCCGTCGAAGATAAGTTTCTATTGAATGTCTGGGTCTTCAATAGATGCACGGTAGGGGGATGAGGTTGGGAAGTCTTTTCAATTCCAGCTGCTATAGAAAGACTGCGACAGGGGCATTCATTGAAAAAGCTGGCATGTGCAGAAGCATGCTTCGAGGAGAAAATTGGCATGTGAAGGTAGGGGGAGATTATGGGGTTCGGCAGAGATGTTTTCGCATCTGGGACTTGCTTTTAACCCCAAATTGATAGTGCACGCTCAGAGAGCGAATTGATTTCTTATTAAGCAATTTGTGGAATGATATCTGTTGTCTTATTCGCTTCGATTTTAAATAATTCTTTTGGATTGCAATTAATACACTCAAAGTATTTTTCCTCATTTAATTAATAGCCACATATTGGAAACGTTACGGACCACTGCATAGCATTTCCAAGACTGCTTTTTGAATATTTCTGAATTCCTTTAAAGAAAAACCTTTCATTTATTGGCGAAGAATGTGTTTATTAAGACCAATTTGCAAACGCATAATTTAAACCGTAAATATCAAAAGATGCTTTCTTTTTATATTCTTTGTTTTTTTCCACTTTTTTAATGCTCCGAGTATTTCTTTTGCCGTAAAATTAATACAGACTCTAACAAGTCCTTGAACCACTCGAATCATTGACATTTAGTTCAGGCGGTGTTCTAGTAACAACAGATTCCCATTCTATAATATCACCAATAATATATGGCATTTTTAAAGAATCATAAATTGGAGGTGCATTTCTTAAAAGTTATACAACAGTCATAAATGCATCAATGCAATTTTATGATAAAAGAAACCAGAACCTTTTGAGCTGCGAATGTTTCAAATTGTATTGCCTATGTGTACTAAAGAACATAGCATAAATACAAAGGGATGTACAGATGTATATTTTACGTCAATAATGCAGTTGTTCTCCAAAGTCGATGATAATTTCACTTTTCTATTCTGAAATTTATTGCGTCATATATCGAACGTAGGCAAGCCTTTTGAAAGCCATTTTCGACCTTGTAAATCGCCAGTGTCGTACTGTCTTCCAGACCCCTCTGAATACTGTGGAAACCTTGCGAGCTTCATCGATAATGAACCAAGTTCACAAACAACTGCTTCATCAACACATCTTCTGGTTGACTTCTTTTGCTAATGTGTTTGGGGGATATTTCTATTCAATACTACTGGATCTCATCCATTTGGATGATTCTCTTCTAATATATTCTAGTATGAGGGTATTAGAACTTCATTATTTTTCTCTGCGAATTTATATTTAGGGATTCATTAGTTCAATTTGTCGGTGTTCCGTCGAAGACCAATGGCTTCCAGTAACGAAAATCAAATGAATCAATTGCCAAATGTACACTCCTTAGAACAAATCTTAAATGCCATATACATCATTCAAAGATCTGCTTTCATGTTGGTCGCTAAAGAAAGAGTTTTAGACTGTAGTTTTTTTATGTATAGTGTTGCGGGGTTGGGTTTTTATTTATATTTTTTTGATATTGACGTTTTTACAACGTGCTTGGAACTGAGCGATGAAGTAAAAATGAAAGCATATTTATATATAGTTGAAGGTTACTTTTTCATCATGGTCCTCAATTCCGCGCCTATCGTTTGCATCAGTGACTGTTCACTGTACCATTCGTTTGTTTTTTTGGGAAGTCCCGCGACTGTGACTGTGGTTTGGACCAGTGAACCCAGTATATGGATGTCCAAATTTTGATTCCATTAGGAAGGAGTACTTCCCCAAAACTTTCTGTCACTTGGCTTGCTGGATTTATTGCCCTTCTATCTAAATCACTTCATGCGCCTTAAGGGGACATACGACTCTTAAACCTTAAAAAAATGGTTGTAAACTTTCAAATTCGATACATTATATCTTTGAAACAATGCAGTTCACAAACTCTCTCTTTTTTCTAGAAAAATATCTGTTCTTTCTCTTATAGTACGTACATTTTCAAACCTTCATATTGGTATGTATTTATTTGGGAGAGTAATAAATATGGGTATAATTTTTGTATTAAAATGAAATAGTCACCTTGCAAGCATGATTACGGATAAAATATTTATCTAAACACAACATTTTGGGTATATAAGTAATCCAAACAGTCTGTTTAAGAAACTTAACCACAATTTATTATTATTTAAATTTAATTTCTATTTTATGTACCAGTTTAAAATAAAAAATAGTTAAAATTTCAGCTTTTCTAACCCACCCCCAAAAAACTTGTTTGGAGAAATGTGTACAAAAATGTGGTTCATTTTGTAAAACATAAAAAAATACATATTCGGTAAAAATATTATGTAAACATATTCAATAGTTCTGGAGATATCGTGCGCGCAATATAAAAAAACACATTTTGAGATATAGCTCTTTAAATATATAGCCATATTCAATGCTTACGTTGAAGAGCTGATACATTTTGCTTCATAACTTTCATAATTATGGGTATTTTTTAACGCAGATTGTTTTAAATTGTTCAAAAAAGACAGGGGAATAATATATATATATTTTTCATAAAATCGAAAATTTTCGAGGTTTGACAGTCGTATGTCCCATTAAGTGATTTTAATTTGAATGATATGTGGACAGTTTATAGATCGATGGTCAGTTGTACTATCTAGATGCTTAGGCAGGATGGAGTATCCTTCTGAATCTGAATACATTTCATTTGCAGCAAAACCTGATCTAATTACAAAAACAAAGTACGTACCGTTGTATATTAAGAAGTCATTTCAAATTATAATGAATTAAACTTTAATGAACTGTTATGGCCTCTTCTTTCGAGGATTTCAAATACAAATAAATTATTTATAGCTTTGAAAATCAATCGAAGTTTGATCAATGGGGGAGCACCAGTTTCTTCTTTAAATTAGTAACACAATACTTTTATTAAAGATGCTGAGCTGTCTTTAATTAATTAATTAATTTCGTATAAGATTTCTCTGTTAGAGATGCAACAGGTTATATTTTTTTCACTTTTCTTTTATGCTATTTTTTTCTCGCTGCTTCCGTACGGTCAAATGGGATTCGGACTCATTTCCCTAAATCAGATCTTTTAATAGACTGTTTTTTTCCCATTTGAAATGTTCAATGTGTATTGTAACTCTATCTTTGTAATTTTCGGATTGAAATTTATAATCTTAGCTCAATTTGAAACAAAATGATTGATACTGTTCGATTGAAAACGTTTTTTGGCCCACTCACGATTGCTGTTAATCAATCATAATCAATGTTTCAAACATTGTTAAGTTGAGATTGAAATAATTAAAATGTATCAAACTCTTCTAATTTCGGTTCAGGCGCGTTTGCCAGGAATGATTGACAATGATATTAAATCGTTCTTTTTCTCCATAGAGCGAGAGCAACTTGATTTACATATTTTATTCTTGGAAAATTTTCTCTGTATGTTTTTTATTTTTATTGGCGGTAAATGGATTTTCAGCATTGTATTTAAGCAACATCAATGTGAGCTTTGGAAATATTCTGATATTATAATGAAAATATTTCTCATAATGGTTTTTGACAAAATTGACCCAGAAATTAAGAAATTTTTTATCTAATATTTAAATGCTTTATATGAAAATATTTTATAATTTGTAATATTTTGGATTATACTCTTGTTTTAGTTTACTAAGTTTCTGTATGTTATTTTAGAAATATGGTACCCCCTGATTTTTTGCTAACTCTTAATTTCTGTAGCTCATCCTTTGTATTCCCTAATAGGGAATCCAAACGCCCTATATCTTCGTATCATAAGATTTAGCGTCTGAAATGTTGTCTAATTCGAATTTACCTTAACTTTTGAACATGCTAAGCATAATTTTTAGCCTAAATATAATTCACAAAAACCAAACATTTTATTTTACAAGCATATATTTTAAATGTAAGGGCATTTTCAATAAATAAAAATTAAAGTTATTATTAGGAAAAAGTCTCACGTAAGTGAAAAAATGCTTTATTTACTTTATATTATGAAATTTGGAATTAATGTAACAGCTTGGCTGCTTTTTTTAAATATATATATATCTTTATTACAGGAGTTAGAAGTGGGAAATGAATTGGTTTTAAAATGCAAAATTTAAAAATTTGTGGAAAGGATGTAAAAGTAATTGCCATTTTCTCTGCGATTTTTTAAGTAAAATTTCTCCGTGAAAAGGTTTACCAGCGTATGTTTTCAATATTTCTGAAAATGAATAAAATAAAATCATGCTTTTACAAATAAGTAGATATTTTTTTTAAGTCAGATGTATTAGCATCAAAACAAAATCGTTAAAGCTTAAGATTTTGGCAGAAATACTCCAAGCAAATTGAAAGTTTAATCGCATTTATAGTGTATTTTAATTTTGAATGAATGTTCACAAAATTTCTTGATGAAAAGATATTCGCTGTAGCGTAATTTCTTTATAATATTTTTTTCAGCACCTAACGCTTTTACGATTTTGTCATAGTAATAGTTTTTAATCTTATTATCTGTCTGTATTTCATTGTGTGAATAATATTAGGTTATATTGTTTTTTATACTTAATTTTAAATGAGGTTTTAATAGGTGTATATGATGAAAATGTTATTTGAGTTTTAATGGTATAAAAAAATTTATAACTATATATATATTCTACTTTATTATGCATTTTTAAAAACTTTTTATTTATTTATTTTGTCTTTAATATATTTCATAATCCGCTATTGTAACCATTATAGAATCATAAAAATCAGTTTTTTTTCTCAAATTCAATTCCAGATAGCGTTACGTGTTTGGAATTAAAATTAAATAACAATCTGTGATTTTAGTTCTACACACGTTAACATAATTGTATGCGACAATTATAAACTCACAAGCGATTCCAAAAGTTTATAACATTTGCAACGTTTTACGATTCAAGAACATTGTAAAACTAAAATGTTATCCGATATCATTACTATTTCTCTTCTTCAAATTATTATTTTGCTCTCAGCCATGAAGTTCCGCTAGCTCTCCGTCAGAGGAATCGTCCGTTTTAAGAGAATTCATGTAATCATTCTGTAAAAAGTGAACGTTGAGATTTTGGATAGCAGCAAATTGTTCATTTTTGTTATGAAGACGCAACTGATTTAAGTTCAATTTGGTGTTGAAATATTACACTAGTGAACAGTGGTTTGATGGGTGCACAGTATTAATTTGGCGAACAGTGGCTTGAAAATAATTAGAAATGCAATCGAATAAACTTTTCCACTCCTCTATTAATTAAGGAATACACAGGAAAAAATAGGCGTATCATTTATTACAATGAATTGTGAAAGTGACAGATGAAGATGCTTGTTCATTTGTGACAATGAACACAGTTTGAAAGGAAAATTACTTCTGATAAACATAAATGATGAAGGACATTGATTTTGGAGTATAGGATGCAATAAATGTGCTTGATTCGAGTTTTATTATACAATTTTATTTCACTCGGCTTGTTTCATGCTTGTAAAGATGGAGTTTTGGAATAATTTTTTTATCCGTTTCCTGATTGCTAGTGTTTGCAAAATTTGTACACTTGTGTGTTCTCGATGGCAATACACTATTTTAATTTTTAAAGACCTTAATTATCACTTAATCAATTTATCGAATTAAATTTTGATTCTATACGACAGATGGTACCGAATTTGAGAAAAAAACGATTTCAAGATTCCATAATATTTATAATAATGAATTGTAATTTGAAGACTAATAAGTAGAAAATAATTAAAATTAAAAAAAATTATAATTTTTAGTACACTATTAAAAATGTATTTTTAAAAACTGTTTTTTATTAAATTTATTTTATAATGTATTATTATATAAATATATTCACAATGAGACAGGAAATAGTTTACTTTTTTCTTCTTTTTCGCTGTGTGAATGCAATTTCGGTATCATCATGCAACTATATTTTATGCTTTTTCTTAAAAACTGGAGGAGCATCTTTAATGTTAGATGCCATGAATGTCGATAAGATGTTTTGGTTCTCAGAAAACTCCTTTTTGACAGCTGTTTCATGTGTTTTTATTACATTGTTTTGTTGATATCTAAAAGATCAGAAACTCTTGAATGTTTTTCGCACTTTTTTGAAGTAGTAAAACGAGGATAATACTTTTCTTACTTTTTTAAAGTGGTAAATCGAGGATAATACTTTTCATACTTTTTTAAAGTGGTAAATGGAGGATAATACTTTTCGTACTTTTTTAAAGTAGTAAATCGAGGTAATAACAATAACGATCCATAATAATAACTAACTAAACTCCAAGAACTTTTTTCTTTATCATAGTTTATAAAAATTGGTCAAATAATATCCAAAATATTGGAAAATGATGAATACTTACATACTTAAGAAAATTTAAAAAAGGCCCGCTAAATTAAAAATATTTTTCAGTTAAAACTCCGTTTCTTATTCCATTTAAAAGAATTAACATATAGTTTTGCCAGTCAAGTCATTGCTTATTTACGGATAAGCAATATCGTTATTTGCAGTGAAAAACTGCTTGATACATGCCATGTAAGTCCAAACAATTATATGCACATACGATTACTTACAATTCCACATTTTCTGCTAGTTCGAATTTTAATAACAGTATATAGTAAAATTTTTATTAGCAGCAAAGTATCGTCATTATGCATATTTTCAATTTATTACTCTGTGATGTATGTAAACATATGCATATGTGTTCTTCTTTTAATTGTTGCAAGCACTTAAAACGAATTGTGTTTACTTGAGGTGCATTTTTTGTTTACAGATAAGTAGTGCCGTTATATCTATTTGAAACGAAAAACTGCTTGATCTATGCGATATAAGTTAAAATTTATATATGCGGATGTGATTGCTCCACATCTTGTACTTGATTCAATTTTAATAATAGTACTGAGTAGTGTTTTTATTAACAGGAAAGCATCGTCGTTATTATTGTGTGGTGTGATTTTTTGTTGGCGCTTGAAAGCAATCGAACTTGAGGTTATTTTCTCTGTGGATACTTGAATGAAATTGCTATCTTGAGCACTTTTGTATCGAAATCGTAAGACAGTAGCTCTTTTGTTATCTTTATCCTGAGAGCAATTTATCGCGTTGTTGATCAGAAATGTTCTTAACGGCGCCTGTCGTTTAGTCGCTAGTCATCATCATCCCAAGAGGTCCATTATCCCATGAACCCTCGCTTCGGAAGAAACAGCATTTTAAATAGCTATTAGCTGCAAATTTCGTCTGGAGCATCAGATAAGAAGCGCCATCCACGAATTCTAACGAGCTTGGGAAAACCTTCTCATTAGTTTCATTATTTTATTTTACTTTTTATTCTTGATGATATGAAATTGTTTAAGAGTAATCCGAGCAGCAAACAGTGTTATTATTTTTCGGGGTGCTGGTGCTATCTTTCATTTTTCATCTCAATATTCCAGCATCAAATTATTAAAGATGCGCACAGTTTGAAGCAATTTATCTAGGGAATATCGAATGAACAAACTATGTTTGAATTTGAATCACTCATTTAATTTTTCAAACATTTGTCCATTTGCACTGCACTTATTTCTCCCAACAACACAGCTTCTAAGACATTTGGCGTTTTTATGAGACTAAATTGGCGAAAAGCTTTAATGCAGAAAGTTCAAATAAAATATTACTTTAATGCACTTGCGTTTATTTCTTTGCGTTCTTGACGGTTTAAATTTTAATTTTTTTCTTTACATACCTTGAGAATTTTTTATTTGTAAATTGTTTTGCGCGAACAATAGAAAATTAAAAAACATTAGAAAAGAAAAAAACTAGAAAAATATAAATAAGAAACGGAAGAAGTAATCAACGATGAGAACAAAACACCTTTTTGCGCGCCAAACGCAGCAGCATCCAGTGATTGCCATTCTGTATAATATGAAGGGTTTAATTAATTCAAGAAAAAAATTTAAAATAATTTGTTAAATTTTATTAATTATAAATGTTGTTTTGCACTATGTTTTTCTGCTGTCGCAGCTCCCGAAAATACAGCGAAAGATTTCAGTTCAATCCTATGAAATTATTGCGAGATTATACGTGCGTCTACCGTTATATTTTTTGCCTAAAATTTTTTTTTACATATGATTATTGAATTATAATAAATGAAAAGTTGTATAATAACAAATTTTACTTTTTTAAATAAGACATGGCAAATAAAATTAATGTTTTTAAATAAGAAAATTTCAGAACGTTAAACTCTTGAATTTTCATTTTATCTCGCTGCATGTAGATATTTTTGGTCAAATCTCACAAATGTGAAAATATTCATTTTTTAACTCTTGAATGAGTCAGTCAATAAAAGAGAAAGTTTATTCTGACATGAAATTAATTTTAATTACTAACTATTTATATCAAAAGTTGATATAATTAGTTAGTAACTTAATATACTAAAAAACTGCATGAAACAGAATACGAAATAAAAAAGCAGAGTTTGGGTACTTGCAATTCCTTTTTCCCATTTTACAATTTCTGTTTTATTGAAAAGATTAACACAATGCAGTCTTCTTCCGAAAAGAGTGCTTATTATTCATTTCTGTAAATAACGTTAGAATGAAAGAGTTTTAATAAGGTTTAAAAAACCTCAAAAAACTGAGTCTTCAGATTTTGTAATGAAAATATGCTTATCAGTTTCATGGAAATTCCTGTTCTTTCTATACTTCCTTCATTTGAAGAGGCCGGTGAGCCACTGTTTTAAAGCCTGAACTCCTTTTAGCACATTTTTAGACAAAGAAACATTTCGAAATAGAGACAGCATGTAGCCTGGGAATCCGAGCGAAAAAAAACTTGAATGGCAGACTTTCCGGTTATTTGGCGGTGGTGCAGCATAAACCTCTTTCGAATAGCATGCTGGGTTCATGTCAAGTAAGCTTGGAAGGGAAGACATGCAGAAATCCACCAGCATAGTCTTCTGTTTACTAGAGATTTTCTTCCTGGGATGATGGCGCCCAAACTATTTCAATGTTCAACAACCGTTTCCGCGTTTTTATCGAAATCATATCTTTATGTTACTCACCCTATTGGCAAAACCACATTCGCCTATCCTTATTATAGACCAGAAACATTGATTTTTGTGAGCAATCTACGTACTTTTAGCTATCCACTAATCAATCCGAACGACTTAGGGATCATCTATTTAATTTCTAAACTACTGCATGCTATAAGCACGGTGACCAATCTGGTCTTAGCCCAAATATAGCTTCTGTTTCATCTCCAAACAAAACTAAGAATATAAACGTTATGAAACATTTCTTCGGAATGAGTGCGAAAACGAGGACAAAGAACTGAGCAATTGCTCATATTTTGGACCCACTTTAGTAACATCGATAAAAAAATAAAAAATAAAAACAGGCATTTTTAGTTTTGAAATTGTAACGTATCAAACTATCAGGATTATTTTTTATTTTATTTCTTTCATATTGTAAAAAGAATTTTTTGAGAATCGAAAAAAGAGAGAGAGAAAAGAGAGTGTGCATTCAGTTGAAAAAATCCTTAAGTTATATAAAAAATATTTTTAAAAACGCGTTTTTATTAGTGAACTAAATAGTGTAAAATAATTTTTTATTACAAATCTGGAGTTCAAAATAATAGTCATTAAACCGTGAGACGCAGCTAGTAATATTCTAAGTTGGAATTTTATTCACATGCATAATATATTTTCATTTTTAATGATTATTTAGAAAGATTCTTGTGGTACTCAATGTGGTTTAATTGCTTTATCGTATTGTCTTCTGCTCCTCATGCTTTTAGAATTATTGTTTTCACCTCAGATTTTTGATAATAAAATTGTTTTCAAACTTTTAATAAAAGCATGTTTTTAAAAACTTTTCTCTTCTTGTGTTTTTTTAATTATTACGAACTTTTTTCAATTTGACTAAAAGAGATATTTTAATTATTCGAATTGAAATCATAAGAAATTAATATACCAGGTGAGTGAGTTGCATGGATATTTTCTGGCACAAGATCCTTACCTCGTATTTCCTGCACCGAAATCAGGTTGGTAGTTTTCTATTGAAAACCAACAGAATAAAAGGAAAATGATGAACCACTTGTAGAATTCCTCTATCCTAAGCATCGAGCCATTGTTACATATTTAGATTAATTTTTATTCATCCAAATGCTGTTAAAATATTGAAGAAACTGAAATATTTTTCTAGAATGTCCTAAAATCAAATTTGGAAGAGCGTTTTTGAAACATGTTGTCATTCAAACCAAAATTCATTCTACCAAATGGCCATCTTTCATGTGTACTTGAATTGAATTAAAATTTTTCCAGTAGTTTTTAATTAATTTCTGAAAACAATGAAATATTTCATTGACATCGGAAACACACAACAGCGCAAGAATTCGGAATTCTAACACACCAGGAAGAGAGTAAAAACTCGTTTGCAGAATTCCGTCTTTATTCGCATGAAAGAATTCAAGTTAAATAAAAGCGTTTAAAAAAAGAAAACAAAAGCTTTCTTCACAATTATGAAAACTTCGTAAAGTAAGTGGAATTGAAAAGCAACAATAACAGCAGTCTTAACTTCTTCCATTGTACTATTCATGTGAATGGCATTTAAAAGCATCAAATCACGGAAAAAATAGTGTTTCAAGAAAAAAAGATCGTAATTTTATTACTGCAATGTATATCTTTAAAAGTATATTTACGAAGAAATTGGGAAGGGGGATTGTTTGAGTATTTTTTTTTTTTTTCACTTCCTTTGAATTGAACATTTGTAAGATCAGTTTTCAAAATCATCTAAAAAAGTAATACTTGTCATTTGCGGCTTTTTTTATTTCATTATTTCTAGACTGAAATCAAAGCTGCTACTTCGTTGCAACATGCATCGCATGGATGCGAAAAGCTCTTAATGGCGTATGATACTGAAGTAAAAAGATTTGACCATGCCAACAGTTTAAAATAGGGATTTATAGATCTTGAAACTGATTTTTCATTTAAAAGCAAATTTGAAAGTGTTTAAAAAGTTTTCTTTTCAGTGTAAAGTAATCGCTCGTATTATTTTTTTCAGTTAAAACAATCGCTAAATAGAAAATTATCTGTTAAATATTCCATTGTCATTGACCTTATCAAGAAAAAGACCTCCCTTCACCACAATACGTCTAAAGCCGTCGCAGCTCGGTAATGATATAAAAGATTAGTTGATTTTCATTACTTGTAGTAAACTGAAGCATATGCAACTAACCTGCTTCTTAGCGTGCTTATGGTGAATCAATGAAAAAAGAAAAAAAAGATATGCGCATCCAAAGTTAACTTCCCCTGCCGGAGCAGACCTATTGCCTGAGGATCTTTTCAGCAGACGCGAAGGTAGCCGTCTACGAGATACGTGACATATTTGTCAAATACAACTTTTCTCCCATGTCAATACAACTTTGATCTAGACATACCTAGCGCTAAACTAGTTGCAATTTGAGAAATGGCGCTAAGTGGGGGTGTCAATATGGAAATGAACCCTCTCTTTAGAGATCGTCGCTGAGATAGATCTTGGTTACCATAAACATTTTGACGGCTTTTTTTTCCACCACACCCTATAAGAATTCAAATTCAATTCATTCTCATTTGATTGAAGATCCGCATTTTATTGATATTAATACATGTCGGTTCTACAACTAACGAATCATTAGTGGAAGGGAAAAACTACATGGAAGTGGTTTTCCTTTTAATCACTTTATTCGGGCATTTACAGTAGATACTTTTGAAAGGGACTGAGCCGAAAGCACTTCCTTTCAGGAATTTTAAAATTTCTGTTTCAAATATTTCAGTTAGTGGGAAGCAAACTAATAGACGATTTCTGAATTGCTCACTATAGAGTAGTCTACGAAGAAAAAAGAATGTGGGCTTCTTTTAGTGGTGTAATTTCTAACTGGAATGGTTTTTCGCAAGTAGTACGAAAAAAAAAAATCTATATCATATCTGTAACAAATATCATTTTGATGTCTAATATCACCAGGGAAAATAACATGATTTTATATTGTTTATGTAAGATCGAAATATGACAGTTTTCGGGAAAAGACTGTGTACAAATAATTATATTAATACTTTCATATAAACAAATAATTAATTATTAATCCTTCTGTTTATCTATGCTTAGGCTTTTTAAAAATGGTGGTCTTGTCTCACAAAAGTTGCATCTTGGGATAAAGTTTGAGAAACACAGATTTTAAGTGTGTAATTGCTACCTTACGATACGGATGGTTATAATCAAAGTGCTCCTACTCAGACCTGAGTAAAGCCCCCTCTAGTTGACGTATTACGTCTACTTTTGTTATATAGGACTACTGTTTGTTATATAATTACGTTATAAGGACCGCGGGGGAAAAAATTTGCATTGAACTAATAATAATAATAGTTAAAGTTTTGACTACCAGGTGAAATGATAGGCATTCTTTGACCTAGGCATTTTTTGCAAGTTTTCTCATAGTGAGGCTCAATTAATGCTGATGGTGAAAAAGGATTTTCGGGCTGTGAATATGAACAATTTAATGATTTCCAAACAGATTTCCTTATTTCATGGAAAGCGTCGTCTGTTGGTCAAAATTTGAACGATTATTATTTTTTTCGTTGATTTTCTTTTCCCTACTGTCTATATAACGTATGTACAAAATTTTAACAAAATAAATACACCAGAATGGGCTCTACATCTAGGTCTGCGTAAGGACACTTTAATTATAACCATCCTGAATTTCAGAAATTTAAACTAAGAATTTCTCTCTCTCTTCCTTCTACGTATTTTATAATTTTAACTTGTAATAACTCAAAATTTCTGTTCCAGATATCACCAGCATTATTTTATCAGTGATTCTGATTAACATTTATTAATTTTGTGGCAGCAAGGTTATCCTTTCAAAATTTGAGGTTTAGATAAAGCCGCAAGCATTTTCAAAAGAAGGACAGCTTTCGAATGTCTTATCATTTCCTTTTATTTTATAAGACGAATAAGATATTTACAGTTTTTTATTCAGAAAACATCCTATGCCCTATGTGAAAGAATTTTCCCTTGTAGTAAAAAAAAAAAAAAAAGCCGACTTTCTTATGAAAAAGTGAGCTGCCATTTCCTGTATTTTCTGTGGATTGCAGCATCGCGAATGTTTTGGTAAAAACATTTGATAAATTTTAGTTGAAAACACTCCGTGTTCGAAATAAAAGAAAATTTAAATAAATTTGTTGAAAACTGTTTTAAAATTGCACTCTTTCATTAGTGTACCAAAAAGTATAATTTTCTCCTTTTAAAAAAATGTTATGGAATCTTTAAAATTATTATGGAATCTTAAATCAATTATTTCATAAATTCATTACCATTTGTATGGAATAAAAATTTGATTGAATTAATCGATTAATTGATAATTAATTTCTGCAATAAATGAAATTGTGTATTGTCATCAAGAAAACACTAGTGTACAAAGTTTCAAAACAATCACACCAGGAAGTGGGAGTAAAATCGATAACAGAATTCCATCTTTGCAATCATGAAACAAGACAAAGTAAATAAAAGTGCGTAAAAAAGTTACAGCTTGTTACTACAGGATGATAACGGTTACAACTTCGACAAGATACATGGTCGAAATTACACTGTTTATAAAGCATAATAATTGCCAGTTTAGAAATGAAGCACTGCTTACTGCCAATTTTTTTTCAGAGAATACTGCTTGTTAAATGAAATTTTGGAAATCGTTATCAAGGTTTTCCTGCAAGAGACTTAAGTATTGCTTTCATTTGAAATACAAATCCTCAAAGACTCTATTATTCTAACAATACTATCTGTTATATTCCATTACTATATTATATGTCCTAATGGACTAAGTAGAAGCTTACAAGATCCGATTTGCCGCAGAAGTAGATCAGTTTTGAGGTTTTCTGGAGTCTTGAGTTTTTTTGCAGGTTCTACTTTGTTCCAACATTGTTGCGAGTCCAACACAAAACAGTTTCGAGCAAGTCACAGTTCAATGCATCGGAATTTTGACGAAGAAAAGATAAATAGTTCTCTTAATTGCCAGGAGTAATGTTCTTTCGAAGGTACTTGAGCATTTGGATATCAGTTGCTTCAAGCGCAAAGACTCGGGCTCACTAATGGATCGTTCCTATTTCCAGACGGAAAATGAATAACTTCATGTTTTGAACGCAGTCATGCGCAGGTGGTTTTTTTCCCGCAGAAGTAGGCGTTTCCGAATTCATTTTCCATACGAGTTTCTTTCGACAAGTGTTTAAAGACGTGAAAATAAGAGAAAACAAAATACAAAAACGTCTGGACACTTCACTCGAGCAGTGAATTTTCTGGTGTAAATTGCTCATCTCTTTTTCCCATAGTTTTTTTAGATTTTAAATAAAGTATTCGAAAGTCTGCAGTCTTTAAATTCTGCCTTAACCCCTTCAGACCTGGTGTCCGGTATACCGGACATCAACTTTGAATTGCTCCTATTAATTCAATAATTGACGACACTACATGGTGTCTTTTTTATTTGATTTTCGATTTTCTTGTCAATATAATTGTTGCAAGAATTTTTCGTTTCGGGCATGGAATCATTTCATTTTTTTTAGTTTTTTCCAAAAAAATTGAGAAAATCATCGTTCTTCCCAAAATGGAGCTCAGTGGTGAATTTTGTTTTTCAAGTAATTTCTTGTTTTTAATCCTTTTTTTACCATTTAAAAGGCTTCTACAATATTTTATTACTCTTTGACAACTATTTTAAAGTGAAATTTGTGTGATTTTGTATCTTTTTTTAGTTGAAATATCCGGTATTGTCCGGATGCCGGACATGGGGTAACTTCTTTAATTTTTCATCTACAGGCTTGAAATTTTATTTATGCTTTAATCTTTACATTAGTACACAGAAGGAAAAAAATTCTAACTCCATTATTTCTTGATTCCGACTGCAGGGGTTAAAGACAGAAACAAGCGCGACTCTACGACTGAAGTAACGAAATGTTTGGTAACTTTGCTTTCTAAAAAGAAAAAAATCCTCTCACGCATTACGCTAATTACAAAACTGCTGCAACTCCCATTTCTTTCAAAAAATAGCAAAGAAAGAAGGAAAAAACATCCCTGCTAATAGCCAGAAATTACAAACATCCTTTACACGTTCTCCAAAGTAATTACCTGATTCGAGGAAGAAGAAAAAACTTTCGAAGAAGATATCTTGACAAATGCGTTCTATCGAATAAAGTTTCCACTTGACGGACCGAGCGTTTTGTTAGACATGATCGTAATGATTTAGATATAGCAGCTGCAAACAATAAGAATAACAATATCAGAAAAAGAAGCGAAACAAAAAGTGGAATTGAATGACTTCGAAAACGCTTTGTTCTGCTCCATTGGAGCATGAGTGTCAACCATCTCTTAGAATTTAGCAAATCGGAAAATAGTGATAAAATGAACATGCTTGTCTGACATCTGATTGAATTCGGTTGCAAATAAAAATACGAATCTGTTCTGGTGGTCGTCCGAGAAACGCCTGACAACACGGGGAGGATGTCAGGTGGGTGAATTAATTAGAAACAAATCTCACTCTCATTGACTTCATTGCAGCAGCTCTTTAAAGAACACTGGAAAATAGGAAGGACCCCGTCTAAAAATAAATACAGCGAGAGACAAACTAAAAATCGCGGTAAAGATTTATTTGTAGGATGTAACAGTTTTAATACATAACACATGCACAAGTAATTTTAATAAATAAAATGATCATAATTATAATTTGAAATTCTTGATATTTTTTTAAATACTGGTTTCGATGAATGATTTTCGATACAACAATTGTGTAATAAAACTTGAAAATAAACGGTTCAATTCACAACTAACGTTTTCGAAAGTTTTTTGTAGCAGTGAAGTAAAAAATGATTTGCTGAGAACACGAAGATATTCAAATAATGAGAACTATTCAGAAAACAAAACTATTTCACTTCCTAGTAAATTTCAACTATAGACGTCATTATGTTAATAGGAGAGGGAAAAAAATCGAATTAGCCAAATTCCACTGTATTATTTATTTATTTTTCCCGTGATGCTTTAAAAAAATTGCTTTTCTTAAAATTATGGGTCGTTATTAGCTGTACTTTAAAATAAGTTCAGCTCTTAGAGAACGGTAGTTTTCAGCTTTTAGTTTGTTGAAATATGTATGCAAATAAAATTATTCACGAAAATAGAATGCATGGAGAATCTTCCGTGTTTAACCACAAGATTAATCCAAAACAAAACTTTAATGAACCACTTTTACAATATTATCGTCTAATTTTCAACAATTAAGACATATTTCAATCAATTTCAAATTCCTATTAAGAAAAGCTCTTCTTTTCAACTAAGTACCGTTAATGCAAAATAAGAAGTTTAAAAATAAATGTTATATGATGTCGAACATATTCTGTTTTCGCAATACGAAGTTTGGAAAAAGTTGCAAAGTCTTTTGTAGCGAAATTTTCTGTAGATTTAATTTTTTTCTCTTGAGCTTCTGAAATGATGGAATTCGTAAAATGGAATTTTAAATGTTTACTACCTGACAAAAGATCCTCTTTATTGATTCCTTTTCCGAGAAATTTCATGTTATTACCGGACTCTTTATTAAATTTGAATAGAGGCAATTTGCTTTCTTTTCATTTTCGTGATTGTGAAAGGAATTGGAAAACTGTTGTTAATACTGCTTGTTGTTAATTTTCACTAGATGTGCTTCTATAATATCTAATTATTAAGTTATAAAAATAATTACGAAAACGAATTGAGTTTAAAGCCTCTTATTAAAATTCTAATCACCTAAACTTGGGATTTTTATTACATGGAAAATGTTACACCTCCGAATATTTTGATGGTGTGTTTGCTGAAATTCAGCTCCTAAGTAACGTAACATTTGAAACTGCCAAACTTAATGTAATAAGTTATTATTACTTACCTACAATATGTGCTCAAAAGTATCCGGGCACTTTCGGATTCACACATTTTTTCGAATTGCTCCAGAGAGGCTGGAGGAACTGGACTTCAACTTCGATCATTTGATGAATAGGCTTGAACTCACATTTTACGGTGAAGATTCGATCACGAGGGCATTTAGGGGACCGACTAGAAATTGATGAAGGCGAAAAGAGATTTCGACTCACGCCGTTTCACAGAAGCTGGTAATAATCTGCTAAATTCATCAATGGTTATGATTTAAATGCTCATCGCTGACACGCATTTTCGTAAAAATAGCACGTGTATTTTGGAAGATATAAAGGTTTACTTAAAAAAACAAATTTTCCCGCATGTTTATTGCTTATAAAATGCATAGTTTTCAACAAAATTATAAGGAAGTTGCTGAAGACTCGACAATATATTAAAGACGCATTGTATTAAAATTTGAAGTAGACTTTGAATATTAGAGGAAATATCAGTATTTGTGGTAAATAATTTAATTTTTTACTGTGCATCAATTTTTTTGGCATTGCAGCGAGCGGAATTTGTGTTTCTCTCTAAGAGAAACAAAATGATCAGGGTTTTTCCACAAATTGATATTTTTGAAACTTAAATCTTCGAATAGTAATTGTCGAACTGAAATTGAAATTATGTATTTTATTTATAAGTATGCTTGGATATTCATCATATTCAAGTTTAAAAAAAGCTATTTGTGGAAAATCCCTCATCATTTTGTTTCTCTTAGAGAGAAACACAAATTCCGTTCGCTGCAATGCCGATATCTTTCTAAATCTTAATGGTCTTGAACTAAAATTTTTATATAAGTTGCCTTATATATCTGGTTTTGAAGTTGTGAAAGAAAATTACACTACGTCTCGCGTATGTGCAGTAAAAAATTATTTACTACAAATACTCGTGTTTCCTGTAATATTTAAATTCTTCTCTCCAAATTTTAATACAATTCTTCTCTAATATATTTTCTAGTATTCTGTAAGTTTCGTATAACTTGGTTGAAAACTCTGCATGTTGTAAGGAATAAACATGCGGGAAAATCTGGGTTTGTTAAAGTAATCCTTTATATCTTCCAAAGTATACGTGCTATTTTTACGAAAATGCAAGTAAGCGATGAGCATATTAATCATAACCATTGTTGAAATTTGCAGATTATTATCAGCTTCTGTAAAACGGTGTGAGTCGAAATCCTTTTTCGTCTTCATAAATTTCTAGCTGGTCCCCTAAATGCCCTCGTGACCGAATCTTCACCGTAAAATGTGAACTCAAGCCTATTCATCATATGGTCGGAGTTCATGTGCAATCCCTCGAGCCCTTCTGGAGAAATTCGAAAAAATGTGTAAATTCAAAAGTGTCCGAATACTTTTTATCATATATTTTATCTTTAAGTAACGCTTCAACTGATGAGTTTTTCCCACTATGTATAAGAATCGCATCTTTTTTTCCGGCCGATTAAGTTTTTTGCAATAAAAACTTTCTAAACCCAGTTTCAAAGAGGCCGTTCGTTTTTCATCATGTATGAGAATCGCATATTTTTTCCCGGCCGATTAAGTTTTTTGCAATAAAAACTTTTCTAAACCCTGTTTTAAAGAGGCCTTTCGTTTTTAATCATGTATGAGAATCGCATATTTTTTTCCGAACGATTAAGTTTTTTGCAATAAAAACTTTTATAAACCCAGTTTCAAAGAGGCCGTTCGTTTTTCATCATGTATGAGAATCGCATATTTTTTCCCGGCCGATTAAGTTTTTTGCAATAAAAACTTTTCTAAACCCTGTTTTAAAGAGGCCTTTCGTTTTTAATCATGTATGAGAATCGCATATTTTTTTCCGGCCGATGAAGTTTTTTTTGCAATAAAAACTTTTATAAATCGTGTTCTAAAGAGGCCGTTCGTTTTTCATATATTCTTGATGTTCCCTTATTATCTAAAATCTGACAAGGCACCAATTTAAATATGAAGGCTATTCTATGGGAATTTTAAATTTTCAGCATAGCCACAAATGTTTAGGCAGTGGAATGCGCTGAACTTCCGTCTCACACCAATAGGCAAATAACACTGATTGTGAATAACAGCAAATTTTGTTTATCTCTATAACTAATGGTATTTATTTATTTATATATATACGGAAAATATAATTCGCATGTGCTGCGAGGTTTTTTTTCCCCCTCATGGCGCTGTTAATACATTCCGCTTTGCTTTTCTTGAATTGTTCTGGACTGGTTTGGATTTCACTTAAACCGGGGATTTCCCATTTTAAATCAATATGTTATAGACTTATTTGGACGTTTCCTCTGCGGAGGTAATCGACGTGCTGTTTCATAAAACGGTTTCCTCAAGATTTAGCTTTTTCAGTATTTTACATGCGGATAAATAGTTTTTGATCACCAATATGTTTTTAGTCAGAACATATTCATTGAATTCCAAATGAAATACTTTTCTCAAATGTCTCGGCAAATTATTCCGAGTCTCATTACTATTAAACTTCTTGAGTTATTTTTCCATTCTCATGGGTGTATATATTTCGATTAGTCTTGTTTGTGTGATATTGCTAATTTCTGTTGGATTTTACTTTATCTAACCGTAAATACTGGCTCAAGTGCCCTATCTGTCATGAATTGTATTACATTCATTCTTATGAACGGTAGTTATTTAATAGCATTTCTGTGGCTAAAAGTAATCAATTTTTGTAATTTACACCTCTTTATATTGTTCTCTGAATTAATTTACTGTAATTATTCATTCGAATGAACTGTATTCAATTTTTGATTTTTCTTACGTCTAATATTAATCACTTAACGGTATAATAGACATTCCAAAAATGAATAACCTTGTCTGTATTTATTAAATTTTATATGCATTAGCTCTAAGCTTTGATCATAGACTATATTGAACTGTTAGCATCTGTGGTTCAATTGACAAAAGTTAAAATTTGATGTTTCGTTCTAGTTTCTTTTTGAATTTTAACTCTTGGTTCACTTACAAGATAAGAAGAATGTCTGACGCGTTTGTTAACTAAATAAAATAAATGCAGGACGGAAATCACGTTGAAAAAAAAAGTTATCGGGGAATTTTTAGATGACTTCGTGTTCGTTCTGTTTTATTATCTAGTTTAAGGTTGGCAATCACTAATAAGCCATCACCCCGCCCTGCCGTAGCATCCGGATCTATGCTGAATGACCGGCCGCCACGACTTCATCGGGCACTGTGGCTCCCGCATAACAGCCCCCATTATGAACGGCTCATGCGACGACCCTCCGTTTTACTGGGGTATGACCCGCCATCGTAGATAGGCCCTAAGAACCACACCACCATGGTTAATAAAGCTGCTCGAACTAGCTAAGAATTATAAGACAATTTGAATCGATGTGTAAAGTTTCATAAAATTTCATCTATCCTTTTTATAGTGTAATTTTCATGCATTTTAATCTGTACTAAATAATGGCTGAGCGTGCCTTATGATCCGGACATTAATCTCAAATTTCACTCCATGACATTGAAGGAAATCGGATTTTCCCACTAATTGTGTTTAAATTAACATTTGCACCAATATAGACCTACGTAATTTTTTTGAAAATGTAAGAAGATTGTATGCTTGCATGTAGAATTGGAAATGAGGATTCAAAGACAGGGAAATTCAACTTTATTGCCGAGTTTTGGCATCTTTGACAAGAAAAATAGTTTCACTCTTCGCCAAATTAGTACTTCTTTAAGTTTAAAGTCTCTTATAAAATTTCCTTTAACCGTTTGTTTCTGTAAATACAACACAATGATATATTTGATCCAATTTTTCTAAGACTGTTCCCAACTGTTGAAAAAAGCTTTCTTTATGGGCAAATTATTAAGATGAGTGTGCATCATCCATGCGTGGGAAATGCACGCAACTCAATACACTCATCTCAAAATCCTTGTGGAGCAAGTTCTGCAACAGTTTTAGCCACAATAGCTGGCAAGCATTATCTTCAAGCTCGATTACTCCAGCAGTGTATCATATTTCCTAACAGTAGCTCTCTGAAACTTCTTTCCACTGCAAGTCAGGACAGATCAATTGAGATATGACAAGTCGTATTCTTTATTTTATTTCAAAAGTAGCTTATTTTATATGGTTCACTCTTTAAAGGAATGATTTATTATTTGGCGACATATGCCAAAAGGCGTAACTGCGACCACGTGGATAGGCTTTTCCCCTTTGTTATGCTTTCGCTTGACCCTAAGCTTGGAGGGTGTGGCCCACCAAGCTACCGGGCCACACCTTCTCTCGCCTCGGGCCATCTTCAGAAGAACACAGGGTTGCCGCAGAGTGGCTGCAGCAGAGAAGTGTTTACAAAATGAGTTAGGGATTAATTTAAACTATGGATAGAGAAAACAAACGTTTAATGTTGGCGAACCATTCATAGAGTACTCTTCTGAATGGGTAGATTCAGAGAAAGAATGTGATTTCTCTCAGACCCCTTTCACACTTGCCGGCTTCGATCGGGCTGGAAAACGGCTGGTTTTCAGTCTTGGAGACGGTTGTATCTAATCGACAAGCCGGCAGAAAACCGTTTACCAGCTTGTGTGCAAGGGCCCATTCATTTCTTCAGTTTACAACCCCTGCCTCCCCAGCTCACGGCAAAAAACCGGGTTGTTGTTTGCCACTACCCGGTTTCGACCGGTCGGCAAATGTGATAGGGGCTTCAGAGTTGATAGACCAAGTTTATTGCTAAGTCAAGTTATTCCCTCGTCCATTTATCAACTTATCTATATAGCTTTTCGCAGACTCACAAATGACAAAACTAAAACGGACAACTTCTTATAATGGTTCTCATTTGTTTTAAAAGTTACGTTGCACTGTGGTATCCAAAGGGGGAAAAAAGAGAGAGAGACACAGAGAATGAAAAAATCTCAGCACTGTAACCATGGATTTGTAAAAATCAACTTTAACCCCATAAGTGTGTTGTTTTCTCTACTGGTTAATTAGATGACACCTTCTGTTTTGAAAATGAGGTGTGCCGATTCAGTGAGGTGTGCTTACGGAGTCCATAAAACACCTGAAATCTAAAGGTCATTTCCCGGTCATTTTTGTGTCTAATCATAACGTTTATGAATGGCAATTTTAGATTATAAGTTTATAAATACGATAAATCAATGCACGAACCACATTTGGGTCCCGCATTTAAGAGGTTAAAACCGTAAAGCACGGAATGCTAAATTCAGATTCCACATTTACATTTATGGAATTGTAGTAAAGTAGAAATTTATATAGAAGCAGATTTTATTTATTAGAGTTATTTTTCGCTTTAAAACTCGTAATTTTGAGCTGCTGTCGGATTAGAACGAATGCGTCTCTTTCCAGATTTCGACATCATACGTGATTCACAACCAAATATAATGAAGCGAAACGAGACTTTCTTCTAGGCAAATGCAGAGGCGCTGATATGAATTAAAAAATGATTTCATCAATTAAAAAAATATCCGTGATGAGAATCAGTCTCTACAAATCTTTGTGATTAATGAATTTTCCTGGATGTGTCCTTTTATATACATATTGATATCTTTATTGTTATTCTTTCTCATAGGTTTCAGTGGTAGTTTGTTTTGCTGAAATGTTTATGCAAATACTGAAAATACAATTACCCTTTGGAGGCAGAGATTCCAATCTATCATTTTTGTTGTACCAATCTGTAAAATCTATACTTGTATGTCGATTGAATCAACTGTATTAAAGGAAAATAGTATTTCCATAAATAGATATATCCAAATAATGTATCATCTTGTATGAATAATTTTTGAAAGGAGGAACTTTTGAAATTTTATGGGGAATACAGATTTGTTGCAAATACAAAAATTTGAAATCTTTTTATAGACAAGCCACATGGCGCTGGATTATAATTTGAGAAGAAAACAAACAACATAAACCATTTCAGATTTTTTACAATAGTGGACAAGTTTCACAATTTTCAAATTCAGTGGAAATGATCCGCCAGTTGAAAATTCGATCCTAATAAAATGGCGATATTTATTAGATTAAAATTTCATTGCTTTCAAAGGAAACTAAATGTAATTATAAATAGTTGAATTGTCATTTGATGTCTTTGGAATCGGCATGGTAATTTGTTAAGAAATGAATGAATACATTTTTAACCAGAAAATTGAAGAATAGGGTGATGATATATGGCTATTTGAATTGTAAAGAGCATTCTACTTTTTCCCGTACATTTTTTTGCAATTTATGTAAGGATTTTAGATATTTCCTTTAATTGTTTTTGTGCGATCCAAATTTCTTCCAATACAATAACTAATCATTTTAATTTTGGTAGTAATTGCTAACATTATTTATAATAGAACGTTCTATTATAAATGGCGTCTACCTGTGAACTAAGAAATATGACATTTTTCTGTTTTTAAACTTTTCTTTTATAAACAGCGGAAATTACAATACATGATATCGTTGGGTACAAATTTTTCCGCGCCAATTCATTCTCCGTTTCCCGACAAAGCTGCTGAAAAATTGTAATTTTTGTAAACAAAATTTAATCATTTAATATTTATTAGAATTTACATTTATTTCCTTATAGAGTAAAACCTCTTTAATGCGTTGTCCAATAGACCACTCCAAAACACTTGAAAATGCGATGAATTGCTAAATTTAACCGCATAATGTTACGTTATAGTTCTGCTTTTTAATAAGATATCGTAATCATTTTAGTAAACTATTGTTGTAATGTCAGACATATTCCAACTTTTAAATGATTCAGCAACACTTACTGATAATGATAGTGTTTTAATTGCAATAACCTTTCTTGAGTAACCATATATTTTATTCATGTCTTCTTTCTTGAATTTTTATGACAGAAAATTTAACAATAAAATGTAATTCTCATTACTGCATACGCTGCGATGTTTTTGACCAATTTGTTGCAATAGATAGAAACTAAAATAGCAGCATTTATTGAAAGACCAAATTTATTGCAATAGCTCTTGGTTTTTCTTTCTGTTGAGGGGAGTTTGTAAGGATATGAAAATGACAGCGCTTTAATTTCAATAACCCTTCTTGATTGACCATATATACATATGTCTTCTTTCTTGAATTTTTATCGCAGAAAATATAATAATCAAATGTAATTCTCATTATTGGATATTCTGTGATATACTTGACCAATTTGTTACATTGGATAGAAATTAAAATAACTACCTTTATTAAATGACTAAATTTGTTGCAATAGCTCTTGTTTTTTTTATTTTTAGGGAAGTTTGCAAGGAAACGCTCAAATTTAAATTTGTTTTATTTTTTAAAGTTTAATTATCTGGTCATTTCATTTTACATTCTACTTCAATCATTGTAAATCGAATTGAAAGTTTTTCCTCCAGAGACAAACGAGTGAATACTCGTTTGTTTTTCATGCATCCTAATGGTGGAATGATTAAGCACTGCCTTCATTTTTGTCAGACAATGTATCCTCAATCTTATCTTTATTGGGGTCAATTTAGGCTTACATGATAAAATGTAAAATGACACGCGCCAATTCAAATGTCGGAATATGTTGCGCATCGTGGAATTGCTGCCCGTTTATTGTTTTGCTGATTAAAATATTGGATTACTTATGGCTTCATATTTTCTTCAGTAATTTAATTTTAAACTTTAATGATTCTTTTGTTTTTATTAGTAGTTTTTTTAAAAATTATTTTGTTTTTTTCTAATCGTAAAAGACGCGTGTCTGGTTTATTTAATATCATTTTCTGTTTGCATCGGTATGCTTCATTATCATTCACATGAAAGCAGATTTATTCAAAATTACATTAACATTTTTTAGAAGTTATAATTGCATCCTCCATTGCATTGATCTGTACTTAATATTACTTATATTATTTACGCTATTACCAAATCCCATAATTACCAAAAGTTGCTTATTGGCTTAAAGACTGTATTGACTGTATCTCGAATATTTTAGATCTTTTCCATCTAATGTGACAGAAAATTTTCACTTGATTACAAGACAGAGATATCATTTTTATCCCCTCTAAAACATTTATCTTCTTTTGTGTTTCCCCACCATCAATATTTCGGAAAGCCTACTGACACTTCTTTAAATTTTGGATCTGAAAGTTGTAAAAGAGGTGCCTGCAATATCTACGTTTTCTTAGAACTAGGTTTTTTGTACATCCACAACAGCTGGATTATTTTGTATTTTTGTCCAATTTTTTAACTAATCTGTAAAAATGTCCATCGTTTCCAGGCCTTCTTGTTAACTTCTTAGATAATGGTTAGGATTTAACATTTTAAAAGTACCTTGGTTGCTTCGATTTTCTATTGACAAGTGGTGTTATGTATTCTATGCCATCAGTGTTTGCGCATAATAGTATTGTCAGATGATCTTTATTTGTTTTGCCTCCATTGCTCTGATCTTTTTCAAATCGTTCTTTCGGGCTTGAGGTAATAAAAGGAATTTAGTTGTAAGTTAGTTCAGACTCTTATATATCGAGTGGCTAATTCTTCATCCATTCGCTCATGGATTAATTGGAAAGATTTTTGATTTTTCATTAATGACATAACATGATATTTCATATCGAGCTTGCAGTTTCTGCAACCATCCAGCTGTGCCTTCGGCTTTCTTCTTCCCATTCAACTTCAAAAGTGGTTTTTAAAGCTATTTTTGTTAGATTTGTACCAGTGACTAGAAAATTTTAAGCTCTATATTGATTAATATACTTCAATAAAGTATCCTTAATCATGGGAAATTTTCCCTCTGACTCGATATTTGTTTTAAAGCAGAGCTGCTACAAGCAGACGAACTTTTCTCGGTCAATATCCTTTTCGACAAAATTATCTGTTTCGTTAATCACCGGAATATCTAACTTCTTTGCAATTTCCACTTTTCTCAATCCAATATTATTGTCGTTTTATTTTAATATATTGTTTGTTTCTTCTGTGGTCATCCATTCCATGGACCATCCTAATTCTATTTCTTACATATTTTAAAATAGATACAAAACAAATATACCGAACCTTTTCATATGCAATTCATAGACATACATTTAAAGAACCGGCATTAGCAGGACTAGTTGCAGCAATGTATGTTTCTCGAAAGCGAGATTGTCTACCAGTGACTGCATATATTGTCTAGTACAGCGGTTCCCAACCTTTATTTCCTCCCGTTCTCCTTAATGAGGCTTTTTTTTTATTTTTGAGTACCCCTTACTGCCGTACCCCCTCCTCTCCTAACCATCTCTTCGAGATAAGAAGATTTTCTTAATAATGTTAACCCTTTGCGGCGCAAGGCATTAAATTTTTGGAAATATGATGAAAAAACACCATGAGTGGGTTTAGTTTATTGTCGAGACATAAAGAATCTACAAAAAAAACTTACTTCATCCCGAGGGGGTCATCCCCCTTTGGGGTCACAGCCCTCATATGAGAACCCCCTCAGATACAGCCAAATTGATACACTCAAAAAATATTGTTGAATCTTACAGAAAATCATAAATTAAGATTTCAAGAATATTGGAGGAAAAGTTTCGAGCTAATTTACTAAAATTGTAACCGTCCAGAACTGAAAAAATTTCTTATCTCTGAGTTAAGGAATTTTCCCAAACTTTATCTCTAATAATTCCTATTCCGTAACGAAATTTCATAAGACTGCTATATACATTCTAAAAAGATTACTATTAGCCCTATCCTAAACCTATTATTTTCCATTTATAGTTGTAAAATTAGGTGTGCCATCAGCTGGCACTCTGCGCCGCTTCCAAAGACTCACAGATAAGCAGAGTCAAAAGCAATTCCAGATTAACTAGCTGAGGTCTAGTTCTGGACCCACAGGTTGGTTGGATTAGGTTCCGCCGTGTGCTGGCAAGCCATTGTAAGCCAGAAAACTTTCATATAGTTGTGATTTCATTTTGATTT
>BGPR01000808.1:111671-129239 GCA_013235015.1 Araneus ventricosus | reverse complement strand
CGTGTACTTCGTTCAGTTACGTATTGCTGTTATAATTGCATCCTCCATTTGCATTGATTGCTTATATTACTTATATTATTTACGCTATTACAAATCCATAATTACCAAAGTTGCTTATTGGTAAAGACTGTATTGACTGTATCTCGAATATTTTAGATCCTTTTCCATCTAATGTGACTGAAAATTTTCACTTGATTACAAGACATAGATATCATTTTTATCCCCTCTAACATTTATCTTCTTTTGTGTTTTCCACCATCAATATTTCGGAAAGCCTACTGACACTTCTTTAAATTTTGGATCTGAAAGTTGTAAAGGAGGTGCCAGCAATATCTACGTTTTCTTAGAACTAGGTTTTTGTACATCCACAACAGCTGGATTATTTTGTATTTTGTCCATTTTTAACTAATCTGTAAAATAATCCATCGTTTCCAGGCCTTCTTGTGCTTTAGATAATGGTTAGGATTTAACATTTTAAAAGTACCTTGGTTGCTTCGATTTCCTATTGACAGTGGTGTTATGTATTCTATGCCATCAGCGTTTGCATCGCATATAGTAGTTCAGATGATCTTTATTTGTTTTTGCCTCCATTGTCTCTGATCTTTTTTCAAATGCCAGCGTTCTTTCGGGCTTGAGGTAATAAAGGAATTTAGTTGTAAGTTAGTTCAGACTCTTATATATCAGTGGCTAATTCTTAATCCATTCGTCAGGATTAATTGGAAAGATTTTTGATTTTCATTATGACATAACATGATATTTCATATCGAGCTTTCAGTTTCTGCAACCATCCAGCTGTGCCTTCGGCTTTCTTCTTCCATTCAGCACTTCAAAAGTGGTTTTAAAGCTATTTTTGTTAGATTTGTACCAGTGACAGAAAATTTTAGCTCTAGTAGTTAATATACTTCAATAAAATATCCTTAATCATGAAATTTTCCCTGTGACTCGATATTTGTTTTAAAGCAGAGCTGCTACAACGAACGAACTTTGTCAATTCCTTTTCGACAAAATTATTGTTTCGTTAATCACCGGAATATCTAACTTCTTTGCAATTTCCACTTTTCTCAATCAATATTATTGTCGTTTTATTTAATATATTGTTTGTTTCTTCTGTGGTCATCCATTCCATGGACCATCAATTCTATTTCTTACATATTTTAAAATAGATACAAAACAAATATACCGAACCTTTTCATAGTACAACGTCATAGACATACATTTAAAGAACCGGCATTAGCAGGACTAGTTGCAGCAATGTATCTTTCTCGAAAGCGAAGGATTGTCTACTGATATATTGTCTGTAGCGGTTCCCAACCTTTATTTCCTCCCGTTCTCCTTAATGAGGCTTTTTTTTTTTTGAGTACCCCTTACTGTCGTACCCCTCCTCTCCCAGCTCTTCGAGATAAGAAGATTTTTTTTAATAATGTTAACCCTTTGCGGCGCAAGGCATTAAATTTTTTGAAATATCATGAGAAAAACACCATGAGTGGGTTTAGTTTATTGTCAGACATAAAGAATCTACAAAAAAACTTACTTCATCGAGGAGGTCATCCCCTTGGGTCACAGCCCTCATATGAGAACCCCCCTCAGATACAGCCAATGATACACTCAAAAAATATTTGAATCTTCAGAAAATCATAAATTAAGATTTCAAGAATATTGGAGGAAAATGAGCTAATTTTACAAATTGTAACCGTCCAATGAAAAAATTTCTTGTCTCTGAGTTAAGGAATTTTCCCAAACTTTTCTCTAATTCCTATTCCAGAAACAGTTTCATCAGCTACTATATACATTCTAAAAGTACTATAGCCCTATCCAAAACCTATTATTTTCCATTTATAGTTGAATTTAACGGTTAAGACAGTAAAGATGGGTATGCCATCAGCTGGCACTCTGCGCCCAAAAGGCTTCGGACAAGCAGGAGTCAACATGATTCAATTAACTTGAGGGGTCTATTCTGTCCCCAGTTTGGTTAGGTTCCACGTAAGCAGACAGAACCAGTCAAGTGCAGAAATCTTCCATAATAAAACCCAACCGGGGGTACCAGAATAAACCCCTTAATGAGATTTGTAGGATTTCATTTTTGATTTTATTCTATTTTTTATTATAGTCTGAGTCCTAACTAATAAAAACAGCATTGAAATAATTTCGCATTAACTGATAATGAAAGCTAACAATTATTCCTCGTGATAATCAATTATTCTAATGGAAGGCAGTTTCAATGCGATCCTGAAACTTGCTTCTATAAAATTGGGTTCAAATGACGACAGATATCATTTAATATCTGGAGCTACGTCAACTTGACTGTGTTTTAAATATGCGCATAAAAGACGAGAATGCTGTTTCCGCAAGTTCTGTGTTCGTGAGAGGCATTAAACATTATGCTGCATTAGCACCGAGTTTTTAGTACACTTCTTTCACTACTACCCAACCCTACTAGGAAGTGAAATTCCATAGCTTTTATTTATGCATTTTAATCCCTTATGTTTAGTGTTTTCCCTGACATTACCTACATTACTTTGAAGCGTACCTAACTGGTCCGCTGCGTAACCCTTGGAGTACGCGTACCACAGGTTGAGAACCTCTGGTCTAGTATTTAGTAGTTATAATATTATGGTGTGTCGTGCCTATTATTAATATTTCTTTATATTTTGGGTTAAAAACTATATGGATTCAAATGACATTTTAAGTCTAGCTAATAAGAAAATCCTTTAAATAGCCTTCATTTTGATAACAAGTCCATAAAAGAATTTGGCAATTCGAATTAAATTGGGAATCTTTGATTTTTCATTCTATTTTTTAATAGAGCTGTTCGTTGGAGAATAGAAAAAACTACCGAAGCAGCGTTGAAAAATTTAATGATATATATTCGTGAAATAATTTATTTTCTAAAATGGATTCTCCTGTACATAGAATCGTAGTATAAGTGGTTATCTGGGAAAAAATGAAACAATTTTAAATGTATTTTTAAGGAAAAGAAAAACGGATCGTACCCAATGCAGAATCCTGTTCCAATCAGGGTCTCTTTATGTGTCTGGCCCATAAAGGCTTTAATAAAAAGGCTTTTCTACTTGCAGGGCTGATCTCGAATGATGCATGCATTAAAAATGGGAATTTTTGAAGTAAGGTACACTTTTAGATTCTTTGGCCTGCGACCGTAGAATACATACATGTGAAACATCAGCGGAAACTAGTCAATTGTCATTCGTCTATTCACCATACGCCATTACAAAACACGAGCCCTTAGTATGAGATCGCTCATGTTGGAACTTCCTAACAGGCGGGAATAGGAGGGTTGCTACGGGAACAGCCATTTTGGAATGAATATTTTTGTGAAAAAAATGACGTCAATTCAGAAAAGGATCACTGTTGCTCGGAATGAGAAGTGATAAAAAAATATAGGGATAACGGCCTTTGTTGCTAAAAATCCCCTGACTTGTCGTTTGAGACAAAACAAGATCAGATTCGTATAAGTACGAAAAATAAAAAGCAACTCGAAGAACTGAAGAAAGAAGGAAAAAAAGTGCAGTGACCACCTGGAGAAAGGATTTTTAAAGCCAAAGTTGGCCATATTTGTAAATTTATCGCCTTTTCATCAGTCTTCATTCCGAACACTCCTCTATCACAGCCAGAGGTACTTACAGAGACCACATGCTAAGATATCAGTGGTTATGCAAGAGCGGCTGAAAGCGGAAATGTACGGAATTAGAAAGACATGCTCCCAGAGTGATTTACTGCTAGTGCCGAGAAACAGTATTAATTTTGAGCAGGGTATCAGGGATTCTTATTAACGCGCCGCCTGCTGTGACTGATTGTATAAAGGTTTTGACGACAAGGCTGCTAAACTTACTAATGGCTTCCAATATTTTCGGGATACCTGAGCCATTCGAATCGCTGTGGCTGACTTGTTCGTGCGACCTGTGTCATCTTATGATATTGTATGCTGTCTGTGGTATTTGCTGTAATGATAAGAAATCACCACCACTGTTCCGGTGTAGCCAGCCTGCTGTGAAATGAATTTCTTTTATTACCATTTGAAAGAGAGACAGTGGTGGCCCGTGCATTATCACCGTGGGGGTGCTGTAACTTACGGTGCTACACTTAGTAGTGATGATTTCTGCATAGCCTAAATTATTAATTTATGGTCTTATATCATTCTATAGGTGTAATGTACAGAAAAGTATTCCAGTTGTTTTTTTTTATTTTGAATCCACGCAGATGAGTTGATAAAGTTCATCTGGTGGATTCTTTGAAATTATTCATACTTGTTCAATCTTAATTTCTTAAGAATTTCATTGATTTTTTAGAGGTTTTTTTGTATTTTCATTGCTATCTTGGTTGCTTGCAGCATTGGCGAGCTCCAGATGCTTTGTATGTTTCTTATTTTACCTTTCTTCCTATTGTATCGTGTTTTGACGCTTAATGTCATTGTTTTATCTGTTTATTCTAAAGGTGTGTTATGGGACTTTTCAATGTGAATACACTTACTGATGCATTTTAAGAAGTTGTGGCAATTCAAAATTCGTACATTTTATTCTAAGTGGATAACACAGCAAGTGGCACTAGAACTGTTGTATTAAATATTCTTTAATAAGTTATGTTTCTTGAAACTAACCATTTTTTTTTACCTAAGTCAGTACTTCTACTTCACGGCCTTAAATAGGAACGTATAGAATAATATTAGGGTTGCAGATATTTTGAAAGCACCTCCTTTCGGGCTTTTCAACATTTGTAAGTAAAAACTGTCGAAAAAATCGTTTTGAATTAAAAAAAAAATCATTCAAATTTATCTACAGTAATAACTACAATATATTTAAAATATTTTTTTTAAATTTATCATTAATTATTTCTTTATTTTCCTTTATTATTTATTTTCAAATTTCATCCCGCGAAAAAAATTTTTGCAGTGGAAAAACGTTTGAAACATCGCTGGGTTGTATGCCGCTGGCAGTACTTTTCTTAGTTAAAAGCCCTGTTCAGAAAAAAGAGCGTGTTGTAAATACGCATGCTCAACAGTAGGAAATTGGGATAAAAGGAAAACCTAATACTCGGAATTGCTCTACGAAGCTGTACGGATATAGCAACGCTTCGGAAAGAGGAAATTCCAGAGTAAAGCAGGTTTCCCTGCTTTTCGTCTGAAGGTTCGAGGGAAAGCTGCGTTAGAAAGTTGATGGTTATTTAATGTTATTTCATGAAAGCTACGCATTTCTTATTGCTATAACTTTCAATGTTTGCTTTCTAATAAATTTGTCACCGGAATTTTAAAAATTCACAGTGTATATGACGAAACTTCGCAACATCAAGTGCTGACATAGATGAATATTGTTCAACAAATCCTTCGTCTGTTTCCGTCCATGTAACTTTCTTGGTCTTCATCTTCTCCCTCGTCCTCTCCAGGACATTTCCGATTATTTCATCATCATCAAGTGAGAATAGAACTGTCCACATCTACTCAAAATGCACCTCCTCTTCAATATATATATATATTGCAAACAATTAAAACTCAAATAACATTTTCAGTATATACACCTATTAAACCAATAATTAAAATTAAATATAAAATAATATTACCTAATTAATAATCATACAATGAAATACAGAAAAATAATTAGATTATAAACTATAACTATGAAAAAGAAAACCCAGATTTGGAATTCCAACAATCAAATGTCAATCGATCTTAGGAATCGAATATGTCGCATTAAATTCGAATTTTAGAGGCGCCAACCTTCTGTGAAGGCCAGTTGTTGGAAAAAAGCAAAAAGTATAGGAGTAAACCTCCAAAATATTTCAAGAAAAGAACGAGAAAATAACTATATGTATATAATTTTGCGAGCAATTTTGCTGTAATTTATATTAGCTCCTAATTTGTTGTGTCTGGGTTTTTTTATTTATGCCAATAAGGAAGTTGCCCAAGGGACACAATATGTATTTTGTCGTACGATATCGTAAACATTTACAACAATGTACATTGTTGCTGAATATCTTTGTTTTTTGTTTTCTTGTGTTCATCAAAATGTAGTTTTTGTTGAAATAAAAAGAAAACATACATTTCTCAGAAGATTTATTTTGTTGTAAAATCACGTTAATCCAAATTTATACATTCAGTGATAACTTTCACTAACCGGTTTACAGATTCCATTATTATTATTGGGTTGAGATGTCATAGCAAGTTAACGATGTAGCCACAAAATCGTCAAGCGAGCCTAAAATTTGTTGAAAAGTGCTCTTTGCATTCACATTTCGTTTCCTAAAGTCTCACAGTTAACATGAAAGTATCATGTGGTTTTTGTCTAGGGGTAAAAGCCACAATAATACAAATGAAAGACTGTTTTTTATAAGTGATATTTACTTTTCGACCATCTGAAATTATAATAAGCAATAATTTAAATGCGTAACGTAAATTATTTACGTTATCATTTTCCTCGTGCCTGGCGATGCAAAGCAAATTAAACGACAAATTTCTATCGCATAAATAAAAGATAAATTCCATTAACAGTCTTTATTATGCTTGAAATTTTTAAAAAAATTGTGCAAGATTTCAATAGATGGGTATACAAAAAAAGAAGTGTTCTAAGTTGAGAAAACAAGAAAAATTTTCTGCCGCTGAGTTATTTTTTAATTTTTATTTTTACTATAAGACCGTTCGTGGTTTTTTTTTTAATTTCTAATTAACCCTAAATTTCTAAATGAATTTTCAATTCCTGCATTTGAATTAATGTTTGTTAGTTTTGCACTGAATAAGAAATTATGAAATCTCAACTGAACGCAACTTTTGCTTTATATATTTCGAAATCAAATTCTAGCTGCCAAAAGTTCAAATGAACGTGAATCTTTGCTGTTTAAAAAAGCTTTCTATACAACAACCAGCGATGGTGGTTTAATGACTCTGAATCATTGGTGCATCACTTGATTTTGATTACAAACTATTAATACTTATAAAAATGTACTTATTAATACTACATGATTTGAAAAACCTTTTTTATATTATCGAGATAAAAAAATAATTGAGATTTCTTTAAGATTGTTCAAAGTTGTTCAATATTTTTGTAATGAGTATCCTATTTGATATGAATTCAGATGTAAAATATGGTAATGCCATGAATTAAAAACGCGAAGAAATTTTTTTAATACATGGTTTCGTGACAATAAGAAGAAAAAGGGGGGAAAAAAACCCTCCGCCATTAGGTCTTGAAAAAATCAATTAAACATCTGCCACGTATATTTGACATTCTTCGAAAACAAAGAAACTGTCAAAAGTCTTAAGACACATTTAAACAATTATTTGATAGGTTTATTTTAAGAAATTAGAGACTATCTCATGTTTTTCCTCGGTTTCAGTTACATTGTACCGACATCGCTTCTGGACAAATTGACCCGGAAAATCGTTCCATCGAGATTTTTCTTTAATTTGAATAAACTGAGTGAAAACAGTAACAAAAAATCATTTAATAAAGATTTCTGTCACCAGGTGGGATTGTCCGAGGATTCAGGTTCTAAACTGGAGCAACCAAATTGACTAAGAATAAGTAACTGCATGTAATTGTTTGTATTTAGGTTGGGACTGAAGCTTTTTACTTGAAAACTGCGTGATGAATTATTCATAAAATATGTCTAGTAGGACAAAACGAAGTTTGTCCCCATTACACATAGGTAATGAGCATCAAGCTGAGTGAAATCTACTCTACGATGCTCACGCCGCGTGTTTTATTGTTACATAATGATACAAAAGCCATTGTAAAGAAAGGCAAAAATGTTAACACTTTGAAGATCTTATCAGAACAAAACTTACCATTCAGATTTGTGTCACGACATTAAACGTTTATTCAGCAAGCGCAAATGGCTTCTTTGCATTCAGGAATAAAAAGGCGTGATATCGAATGCATAAGCTGAGAATGAATTGCGAATAAAAAATAGGACTCATTGAGATAATTCGATAATAACTTTAAAAAAATCCACTATCGGGTTGATTGATTCCATTGATTGCTTTGTTATTATTATTGGTTTGAAATATCTTAGAATGTTAATGATCTTCAGCTTTTTCGAAATATATCTTAATTCCTTAAAAATTTGAATACGTTAACATTATTAAAAAAAAACGCTTGTAAAAATTTTAAAATTTAATTATAACACAATAAAAAAAATTCTGAATTCTTTGGATGGAAACAGATTGCTGGGTATCAATTTTTATTCAGGAATTGCACAAACTCGTTGTAAACAATGGCCGTTTAGAAAACAATTGAATTAAGATATTTATCCATTCCAGAAAAAAACACTTTATTTATGTGGTGCAACTCAGCTGCAGGCGGATTTTGCCAATGCAGTCTCCATTGAGCAGCTGATTGGAACCATTACCCTCAGCTTTCTCATATATATGTTACCGGCAAAGTTTGAAATCCGGCATTCTATAGAATGCGTAGGCATTGTATATAATGCCTACAACTAGCCGGCAATGTATGAAACGATTTATATTTCACACATTTCCTAGGCATTCTATAGAATGCCAAATGACAAACCGGCAAAGTATGAAATAAATCGCCGATTTGATTATATAAGAAATAAAGTTAAGTGCAATTCAAAATTAAATTGTTTGCTTCCTTGATGTAATAAGTAGATTCACAATTTATTTTGTTTTCTTTAATAAGAAAGGCATAAACTTTGATATGAAAACTTTCATTTTGATTTACGAATTTTGAATAAAAGATTTTTTAATGGTACTCTTTTATTATTTTTTCTAAATAGCATTTGTATTTTTGAGGAATGCACGCTTTTTAAATAATAGCCTTATTATGAACTTTTTTTCATACTTTGCCTAAATAGCATTTGTCATTCTATAGAATGCCTAGATATTATATACAATGCCTAGGAAAAGTATATAATAAATCTCATATTTCATACTTTGCCTAAAAACGCCCGGCATTCTATAGAATGCCGACATTTCACACATTGCCGGTAACATGTATACTAACCCTGAGTGGCGCATTTTGTGTTCCGTAGTATAAGCAAGAAAACCGCATTTTGGGCTTCTACCCATTGGGTCTAAAGTTTGACACACATCGACAATGTGGGTGACATGATCAAATTTCATTTATCAAAGTCGTCGCGTTTTTGAATTATCGTCTTCATACTCAAGACATGTTCGAAATAGTTTCTTCGGGCTCGGGGAGATCTATGGAGATTCGTCAAAACTCAAGTTTCAATTTTTTGACGATTACAATATTTTCTCTTTGGATGCCTGAAAGTAAAAATGCAACCTTAAAATTCGACCAGAAAATCTGAAGTAGCATGTTAGTCTGTGCCAAGGAAGAGATAACGGATTGATTGTTTTGGTGTTTATTGGCGCAAGAGCCAAATTTGGCCATGCTGCGACAGAAATGATAATGGAAGTAATATTGCCGCAAGAACTTGCGCAGTTCGCATAATTAAAGAAAGCCATTTTTGTTATTTTTTTCCTATTGAAAATTGTGTCGAATGATCTCCCATTTGGAATGTATGTGGCAACGCGCAATTTCCTCAATAAAAAAAAAAAAAAACGAGTTAATCGAAATATTTTAGATTACTTCTTCTTCATTATATATTATTTGCCTAGTAATTGCTTTGTGTCAATTTGAAAGAGGGATTCATTCTCCAATAAAAAATAAAAGTTTCTCTCTTACACAAAGGATTTTATTTCGTAAAGGAAATCTGGGTTCGATTCAGTTAGCTTGTCTCAGTGTTTGAAGAATTTTTGTCTTCTTGAAATTTTTAAAACTTGAATGCTTTTTGTATTCACGTTATTTAGCGATGCTGTTAGATAAAAAAAAGCAAAAAATAAATAAATAAATAATAATAAGTATCTGAATAAAACTGCACGATAAATGGAAGGGACTTTTTCAACTTTTGTATCTTTAAACCTCATGCTAAGACTACAAATAAAAATACACACACTACTTTGCAACAAAGAAATGCATTAATTTTTTTATAAATTGTAAGCCATGCGTCATAGCTTAAATTTGCCTAGTTTTCTTTCATAGTGTTGTAATTAAATCTCAAAATTTTACAATTAATCAGGTTGAAACGTGGTCAAACACACTTCATGAACTCTCCATCCAAACGTGTTCAGTTTGAAACCAACTGGAAACATTGGAACGTAAAGAAAGTATTTAAAACTGTTTTCGATTAATTAATTCTGTTATAATTTCTTAACTAACGAGATGGCCTGCATTATGGGCACCGAAGGTTTTCTACCAGCTAATTTTATTGATGCTTGAACTTATGGGTAAATAGTACAAGAACGAATGTGTCTCATATTTGTCAAAACTTATGTTTCATTTTTTTTCATTTAATAATGTAACTTACTGTCTTCCTTTATTAATATAAAATTACTATTCTTACTTTGAGATCATTTAGTAAATAATGCTTAATACAAGTCTTTTTTTGTTGATAATAGTGAAGAGGACGGTTACAATAGGTCAGACCAGCGCACTGATCATAGACTGCTTTAAACCAACCATTCCACACACACATACACAAAAACATCGAACAAGAAATGCATTTCCCAAAAGTATTCACACAATTCTGATAACCACTGCTTTAAAATAATTAAAAAAAAATCAGCACTCGAACCGGACGTTGCATTTTACGAAAGATAAATTATTCGAGGACTTAAATTAAAGTGATGAAGTTACTGAAATTAAAGCAATGAAAATTTATTTTGTTTTTCCTTTATATTAATATTACTGTGTTGCAAGTTAAGAATTGCTGATTTAGATAAGATTAATGTTATTTATGTTCCTTTCTTTTATTCAATATTGGAAGATTTTATTTATTTATTCACTTTTCTATTTACTGGGGGGCTCCACTCCAAATTCAAACCCGGGTCCTCAAATTCCAAAGGACGGTTAAACAAATCGGAAACTTTTAGGAAGAATCTAGGTCGGCATGTATGATTCTTTGCTGTGTCAGAAAATCAAATGCTCTTGCAAAAATGGAAGTGATACAGAACAGCAATTGACCGTTCCAGATTGCAAATCAATCCTTACCATTCTGGCAGCGGAACTCCTTGATGATGCCTTCCGTAGAAATTCTGAATGAAGAATTGATTCCCAATTATGAGTCTCTGGTTCTTATTTTTGGTTATTCCAACGATTACTTCTTGCTATTCCACTGGGCACATTTATTTAGGTAACAGAACTCCCAAGTTATTTTTTTCCAACTTTAATACTAATGTGGCGCTCATGTATATGCCTAAATGCTTATAGAGTGAAATTCTTTCCTCAACTAGGTGAATCCATTAGCAGAATCCTTTCGCATCGTCTCCAAAGCTCCGTATGACACTAAAGATTGTCGTGTTTACAGAATTGACTGTAGTTTAGAATTCACTTAACGGCGGTTAATCTTTTAATGGGCAGTTTGAAGTTATTTTGCGTGATTGAATTCATCTGGAAAAAAAATTTGAAAAATTGTTTGAAAGGCATTTGCTCTAACACTTAATTTATTTAATCTTGGAGCAGAAAATTGTTATATGAAATATTTTTCAGCATTAATTCAGAGAGCGTTGATAACATAATCTGCAATTTTCTTTACAAATTTTTTCAAATTACTTAAACGCTGGTATGGCGTACAAGTTTGGATAGTGGGGTGTTGCTATCTGTTCTAAATGACGCCACAAAACAGGAAGTGAGCTTATTAAACCTAAGTATAATTCCCTTTCAGAAAGTGTAGAAGGTGCAGTATTTGTTTAAAATCCGAGCAAACTTAACTTTCTTTGGCTTGTTTTATTGTTTATAACGTTAATAAACCGGAGTAAAAAAATCTTTAATTAAGGCAAGTCCTTCAAAATTATTGGTTCAGTTTTTGGGAGAGGATTCAAGGCAAAATGTGCTGGCTTTCATACATGAAACCAGGGTTCTAAAAATGTTAAATGATTAAAAACATTTAATTTTGAAAGAAAGCAAATGAAAAGATGCTTTATTTGTATTGACATTACTGTTTCAATCATAAATATCTTCTGTTTTATTTTTTAATGTTGTGTAGAAAATAATGGTTAGTTATTCGATAGTTTTACCCAAAGCGCTACGAAAAAAGCAAAGTATATTTTCTTCTATAAATAGTTATGTATACGAATTCGGATATAAAATTAATGTTACGGAATTCAAAACATGTTAATTTTCATGAAGCACCGATTAAACTAATTAAAATGAAATAATATAGCTCTTATAAAATACAATTTTTATTACTGAAAGTAAAATTACAGTGATTGGAAATATGCAAACTTATCAATATTTTTTAAACGTTATAACTGTGTAATAGTTTCAGACGGCCCCCAAAATTGCAGCGCTCCAACTAGCTTTATCTCCCCCTATTTGTTGGTTATTATTTGAACACCCGATTAAACAAAGATAGAAATATGCAAACATATTTTCTAGAGAAATGAAACGCGATCGTGTTTCAAGGAATTTGCTAAATTCATTAACATTTTCAGAGGGACGCAGAAATATTAAATAGAAAACTGTATCTTTACTAACGAATGAGCTGACTAATCTTAATTTCTACATAATAAGATCACATTTTCATACCTAACCGAATGAAATCTTAATTATCTGATCAATAATCAACTGTTATACCATGCGCATCTCTTCGCTTGGCGACCCAAATGAAACTGCGCCACACTGAAGTTCACTTACCTGTTTTTCTGGAGTTGACCTAACATGAGAAAGCTTTTCCCTCCCTCCCTTCTTCATTTATTTATGATTGTTTTCGTTTTTTTTTTTCGCCTTTTTTTGTGCGCAGAAATATTCCATTCAACCGTCATTTTATCATTTGTACAGCAAACTTGCATTACCCAAATGATTCTCGCATTTCTTTAGCATAAAGAGCACGATAACGGCCAGACATCTGCCAAAGCGTTAGTCCTTCAAATGAAATACCCCCTAATTGCTCGTAATGTCTTTTCAAAAATATTTCTTTGCACACTTCTTTTGCTGTAGTTATAAAATGAAACATTTCAATGCATATCTTATCACTTTCTTGGGAATTGAGCGAAGAAAATAGGTCATTATAGCGAAGAATACTATTGACAAATCAGATGATTTGATTCGGATTGAATCACAGAAATGTTTGCTAAGGCTTTCAAAACTCATGCAGCTCTGATACATAAGCTATCAGAGAGCAGAAAAGAACGAAATATTCCTTCCAACGTGTCTAATTCAAACTCTGGTCCCTAGACATAATGCTCAAATATCTTTTTGAATTCGAATTTATTGTGGGTAATTTCAAGCCTAAACTAATCTTTTTTTTAATTTCTGAATTATTTTTGTTAGATAAATAGTTCGTACCTAGTGCTCAAGTGTCTGATTTTTTTTCGTGTCAATATATTCAATGAAAAAAAGCCACAAAATATTTAATTTTTTAAAAGTTTCGAATTGTACTATTTATTTTGAAGTTTTATTTTACAATTGTTTTATTTAAAGTGCTGTTTATTTATTATAATGGCTTATTTTTTGAATTATGATTTTTAAAAAAATATAATAGTATCTATTTATTTATTTAAGCTGTAACATATGAAAAATAAATCTTTGCTGCCATTTTTAGTTTAAAATTGTCGTTTCCTCTTACTGTACTTATTTTCAGACCCAGTTTTTCTTAATTTGAGTTTTTGGATGAATCGAAACTTCCTTTTTATACCATCAGCTTCGAATGAGCCAAGTTTCGCGTGTAATGTCTCGACAGATACATTTGGAGGGAGAGCCTGGGTCTGAGACCTATCATCTCCTTTCCAGGACATTGCTTCCATAGTGACTTGACAGTAGTAATTTTGACCAAATACTGAGCAAAATAATAGAAAATTAATTTAATTTAGTTAACAGGATTTAAATAGAGTTTAGATAAGAATGGAGGGAAAAAAATCAAAGAAATGAGAAGAGGGAGAATCAATAAAGTGGAATGGTGATTAAAATAATTAAGGGGGAGAGCAATTCGAAAGACTGGAGTAGCAGGTGGCAAGGAAAGGGTTTAATTTTTCGGAAGGCTTTAGCAAAGATGAAAAGCTTTGTGGTGTTAACTTCAGGAGTTTCCATATTTTTGAGAACTTCTTGGATATTGGGTATGGCATCCATAATTTTTTTGATTTCTTTTAGAAGCTTCATAAGGCCTGAAAGTTGACTTGGGTTGGGAATTTCCTTAATCATTTCGGCATTTAGGTTGGTAGCAAGAATTTTTGGTTCGTTGTTGTCCTTTGGTGGCTGTTCGATTGTTATTGTTTTTTCATTGTTTTCTTTTAAAATTGAAGCATAGGATTTTCCAGAAACTGTTTTTTTGAGTTTTGGAAATTTAGGACAACTTCTGAAGGAGGTAGTATGAGGTCTTTGGAGTAAAATTTCCTTTTTCGCGTGTAACGTAAACGTGGAGTGAAAGATAAATAACTGAGTACAAGTGTTTTTTGTTGTTTCGTACCCATACTTTTTTTACATATCTACTTGAAATTTTTCGAAGGAATCAGTGTAAGCTTGTATAGGTACCATGCAGGCGCAATAGTGGAATCTTTGTTAGATTATATTTGTCAAGTCCCTGGATTTTATGATAAAAAGATTCGAATGTTACTCACCAGTAGAATTCTGAAATCTGAAAATCTTTTTCATATATTGAATTTCAAATTGATGAAAAATTTAGATTCAACTTAAAGCTAATATACTCCCTTAAGAGATCTTTTCAAGTTCTATAATTTTTTTTCTGTAAAATTGTAAATACAGTCGAACCTCTATTTAACGAACTTCTATTTTGCGAATTTCTCTATTTTGCGAACTTTTCCTTGGAACCAAGAACATTTTGCGAATTTCTTCGTAAAATAACCTCCAAATAGCGAAGGTATTCTCTATTTAACGAACTTTTTCTTGTGATCCAATATTTTTTCTCTCTCTATTTCTCAAAATATTTCTGAACATTTCAAACTTATTCTTTCTTTTAACACATTCTGTGGTGATCAATGACCTTGAACTAGGTTTACCAGTCTCCTAACTCATCGAGAGCAGTAAAATCGCAGTCATTCTTTTCATTTCATCCAGGAGGTGCAACCTTTACTCCCCCCCACACACTGTCCACTTCACTAGAAAAACTTTCAATATCCCCCTTTCACCCTCAATGGAGCTGCCCCGTGTCCTCGAACTTTATAAGTAATTAAATTTAAGGATCTGGTAATGTATGCTTAAAATTACTTATTGAAATAAATGTGATGATGTCATTAAAATTCATGTTCATTCTGTGTATTCTCGGACAATGTTTTGTTTTATTCTGGTTTTCCTTGCAGATTTCTTTTTGATGGGTAAGATATAGAAATCAAATAGATATTAATTTACAAAATAAAGGAGTGATTAATTACATTTTTATTATTAATATTTAGTGTTTATGAGTTTAAAATCTGTTTTGTGTAGTCTAAAGTATTTTAAAAGGTGAATCTCTATTTAACGAATTTTCCATATAACGAAATTTTTTGCGGCATTTAGCGACTTCGTTAAATAGAGGTCCGACTGTAATTGCAAAATCGAATAAAGAAAAGCCTTCAAGCTTTCACTTTGCTGCTCTTTGACCACTTTAATGGGAGATTGTAGATTCGTGAGGCCCTCATGACCGTCGTTTGTACGACGAAAATAATATGCGCTTCATTCATTGAGAGAACTTTCAAGCCACGTCAACATTTTTATACTTAAGTCTATGGGCAGAAACTTGGTCTTTACCCAACGTTCACCGGCAAACTTTTTTTTCCCAAACATTTTATGTTCGCTAACGAACATCGGTCAATCTAGTTTAGATAAAATTCTATAAATTTTTCTGTTTGCACCCTGATTTTTATAAAATTCTCTCATTCATTCTTATGCGTAAAAATTTAATATACTTAATAAAGAAAACGTCTCAATAAATATTAGCTGTATTTTATTCTTTTATTCTAATGATTTGACTTGTATTCCCTTTTTTTAAACAATGTAAAGTTCATGTTAATAATCGAACTACATTATAAAAAATATGATTTATTATTATGATAAATCTATGGGAGAAGAAACTAAATTTGTTTAATATCACACTAATTTCTTTATCGAAATCACAGTAAAAGAAGACACGATCATTTAAAAGCAGACTCGGACTTATGCTATGTTAACGCTTGTAACAGAAATTTTACAGGTATTTAACTAAAAGGTTTTTTAGTGTTATTAAAATGGATCCATTATATAACTTTTTCAGTTTCCTTATATCTTCCGCCATTATAGATTTTGAAATTGTTAGTTTAAAGCATCCATGTCAGCTAAGTAATATCTAATGTAAGTAATAAATATAATGCTTTTTCCATTTTACAATTAAAGCAATGTTTTTAAAAACGAATCTTAAATCGAACTAAAAATAATAATCAAAATGTAATGGTGTTCTCTAACATGAAATAATATCTAATTCATAAAATTTTTCGTGCACGTTACGTAGATATTATATAAAAGAACTGCTATTTTTCACACCAAATGTGTTACTCCCACTTACAGTCTAGATAATTTTGTTCAATGACTTCGAATATAGGATTAACTGCAAATTTTATTTTCCTTTTGACTGAGAAATGTGTTAATGGAACAAGTAAAGGAAACAAATCAAGGAAGCCCATTATCGGCCAAAAAAAAAAATCCTTACATCAATTACCAAAATGCTATTTCCACTTCCACGATACGTGGATATTATATGAAAGAACTGCTGTTTATCACACCGAAACTGTTACTTCCATTTACGATCTAGATACTTCGAACAGAGATTGAACTGTAAATTTTGCTGTCCTTTTGACAAAGAAATGTGCTAACGGAACAAATCGAGGAGTCCTATTATCAGCAAGAAATAATTATTACTCCAATTACCAAAATGCTATTCGCCCTTAAAGCTCCGACAGTATATAGTAAGTATATTCCAACGAGTAAAACGCCTAATTTTCAGTTTAAAAAATTATTACCTCTCCATCGAAAGTGCTATTTTTTTTAATAAGTCCTTAGATAACAAGCTGGGGAATAAATTGTAGACTCTCTACCTAAGAAACGCAACGCATAACGGGAACTCATTTTCATTATCATTTGAATTCTCGGGACGAAAGATTGCTGCTGATAGAGACTGAAGTTCCAAAAGACTAAGTGGTCCCCAGTCCCTCTTCTTCAGAGATAGCGTAATGAACCCACTAGAAAATGGGCTCCTTCGGAATGCATGAAGCAGGTAGACGAAAAAGAAGCTTATAAATTTCATCGAAATAGACATTTTCCTTTGCTTTTAATGTTTTTCGGTGAGACTGATAGAAACGCCCGTATAAGAAGCTATCTTTCCGTTAGTGAAGAACGCATTAGTTATTTTCATGTACAGAAGCATTGATTATAAATGAGCAATTTATCCAAACCAACAGATCTTGTGGCATGATGCACTTTCGTGTGTTGAGTCGGCGATTGGATCTCAGGACGTGACGCGCAGGACCTTGAATCTGCCCTCCCATGAGTTTTCTAGGGGGAAATCTATCCAGTAGGAATGAAACGTTTCTCTTCAATTGCTTCTGCATTTCTTATTCTTAATCCTATAGCAGTAGAC
>BGPR01000808.1:85222-111661 GCA_013235015.1 Araneus ventricosus | reverse complement strand
TTAAAAATATCAAAAGTGCTCATTCATTCTGAGTATTCTTTTCAAATCCAGGACATGTATTGATAGATTGAGGGCATAAGCCCTACCTACTCACTCTGACGTGGACAACAGGTGTCAAATTTTCCCATCGTTCTCTCTTTCTGTTCCACTTAATCTTTCTTGTTCTTGTCTTATTGTGGTCCGTCAGGTCAGTGGGGAAATGTTTTGACTGCATTTCACGAAGTGCGTAGTTATGACCACAAGCAGGGGATAATTGACTGGAGGTTTCTTTCTTGATCAAGGACTCTCAGCATACATTTTCTTTAAACCATTCATCATTTTATTAAAGTTCAAAAAGAATGCCAGTTTTCAATTCACTGTTGGGTTGATTTCTATCAACACATTCGAAACCTCTCTTCTAGGAAGTGATATAGGAAATTCTAAATTAAAATTATTTGTAATTAAAGAAATATCGTAAAAAATAACCCTTTTTCCTTCTTTTTTTCACGATATTTGTGTTTACATTTAGTTGATTCACGAGTTTGATCAAAATAGTCAGTCACCAGTGGTATTTCTTTTCCCAGTTAATTTGATAATATCCAATTGCTAATTCTTATCGAAACCTAATTATAAATTTAGAAAAAGTCGATTCGGACCATAGAAAACCAGACTTCGATGTTTAAAAAATGAAGTTAAAAAACCTTTTGTTACGCATAATTACAGCATGAAGCGTAACTTGTTTGATCCTTACTTCTTAAATCTATTCCCAATAACAGCCATTAACCGATTATATGTATTTATACGAGACTTTTTAGAATTTTTTAAAAGTAGACTCAGATATAGGGGAAAAACAAACAAAAAACGAAGCTTTGTTACATGTTAAATTAGAAGAATTTTTATTTAACGTGCTTAATTGGCAAAAAATAAAGAAGATTTTAAAATAATTGTGCTTTTTTCGTTTAATAAATTCGGAAACAAGACTTGACATGGCTCATTTAGGGTCGCGGCTCATATTTCCAGAAGTTCGGATTTATATGGTTCAATGAAAATGTAGAGGATTTCTGTTGATTTTTTATAACTTTCTTTTAGGTAGAGGTCATTCATTTAATCTTACAGGTTTTTGATTTTATAGTTTACTCTTATGCTCTATTATTCTTTAAAGATCGTTGTCGGTAAACTGTAGAAATATATTTAAGCTAAGCTCGCCAAGGGTTTGAGAGTTCTGCCAAATTTAAAAATCGGGCGATATCAACTCCCCTGTTTTTGTGAGATTTGCGGAGAGTTTATTAATTAATTTTTTAATATTTTTCTCGTATTCATTTTTTTCTTATTGTGTAGTATAATTTTTTTCTCGAGAAAATGTTTTGTGTATTCTAATATTTGTGTTTTTATCTTTTCAGGTAAGAAGTTTTTATTTGACTCGAGAAATCCTGGTAACTTTTTATTTATATTCAAGTTTCCAATTTATATGAAATGTTGAATACTGAGTGCCTTAAACTTCAATTGAGTTCGTTATTTGGACGTTTATATAAAACCTGCACGTTACTATTCACTTTTATATATATTAAAATTTCTAATCTTATAGCTATATAAATTTATTTAGAAAGCAAAGTAGTTAAAAAAAACCTGTTTATTGAAGAGATCATCCTTATATTTATTACTAGTAGTACCCGCACGGCGTTGCCCGTGACATGATTTATTATCATGTTTGTTCTCGGAAGCTGAAAACATCAAAGAGGAAAAATTAGTTTTAAGATCTTGGATCATTTTTGGCTCATTTTCCTCTATGTATGCTGTGAGTACATAATTCTTTTCGATACGTTCTTCGCTTGGTAGGACTGAATCACGATTTTGACTAGGTTGTAGAAGTCCGAAGCCCTTTTAGATCTGATCCACCCAATAATATAATTTTATGCTCAATGTTGATTAGATCTCTGTTGAATGAGTGCTTGGTGCAGTATATCCTCCGACAGATTTTCCTTGTGGTTCATCCATAACTGTTCGGGAGAAGACATCGAACATGTTAGTAACATGATAGCAAACAGATTGCGTAAAATCTTAGGTGATCGAGATGCATCTGCTTCTTCTAATGCTTTGTTCCAGTATTCATCATCCTCCAGAAGTCCCAGAAATTCGCAAGCCTGCTGTTGCACAAAAATTTTGGTTAAATAAAATATGAAAGCAAAATGCATTAGGATATTAACTCGGCTATCAACAATGAAAGAGAAACACGAATTAATTATTTGTTTAAACAAAGAAAACGGTTTGAATTACGTTGCAACAATGAAAAGTATTGTTGTAAATTATACCAAAAAATATTTTTAAAAATTTATTAGAATTAGAGAAAATATTGTAAGGCAACTTTTACATTTAAGCAAGCTTTTAGACGTATAACACAAACTTCATTAGAACGGAAATTGTTTCTTCTTTCTCATGGTGTATCTATTTTCTTGCTACGATTATTAGGGGAAAAATGCAGTGGAGAAATGAGTACGAAATATCACCCAAAATATTAAATAAAAAATTTTCTAGATTAAATTTTAAAATTCGGGCTTCGAGGTGCATTGAGTCACCATTAGGACTACCTGTGTATCAAATTTCAGGGCTGCAAGTACAATATTTTACGTCTAAACATCGCGCACACACAAACATTGCCTTTTATATATAGAGATTAATAAGTGGAAAAAACCAGATCAGCAAAGAAAATGAGAATCTCAAATAATTCTTTAGATACAGTGATAGTAATAATTAAATTGAAAACTTATTTGTAGCAAGAAATATTTAGTTAGTGATTGTTTATTTTTGGGTATTATTTCTTAATTACAGATTTAAAAAATGTAGTTATCACTTTAATTAACATGAATGAAGTTGAATAATATCTTCATTGTTAATTTTTTGATACAGAAGTTTTTGCTAACAGTTGTTTTTCTTGATTTCTTTTTCTTTTCGTTATGAGTATTACAATGATCCACAGTATGAATAACAAAATTAAGATGGTGAAACATTCTGTCCTGGGGTTGCAAGTGAGAATGATTTAAACAAATATCTGACATATTTCTTTTTAATTTAAAAATAAAATTAGGTGCAATCATGGGGCTTGCTATTCGTTTTTGAAAAATCCATTACGTTTAAATACGGAATAAATATGACAGAAAAGACGATTTAGTTACATTTTCATTTAAATAATTTGCTAAATGGTTATAAATTTCTAATCACTTATCAGCATTTCCTAAGCATAAATTAAAATTTTTCTCGCCCTTTTCTTTCCATTCTTGGAATTTCTCTCAATCTACAGTTGTTACTCCCTCTATCTTCATGAGAATTATTAGCAGTTAGGGATTAGAGCAGCAGATACAGAGGAAAGAGTAGGGTGCTTTAGTTTTTACTGGGACCTAGGGGTTAGATGTGTCCCTTGCGTGTGATAGTGTTTTAGATTTGTTCAACGCTATAGCAATGACAGGACATGTAAAATATTGATTTGTTTGATTTATTTAAATATTTTTATGCAGGAGAAATTACATTTTCTATGTAAATGGAATGAAAGAACCAGCGGGAGTGGCCTCCCCGAAACTTTCTCGCATTGGGGTGGGTAAACACACAGTGGGTAGGTAAATATTCTTTGGGTATTTACCCAAGGCCTGGTTATTTTGAGAAAAAAAATTATGAATGGTGATTTACAATTAAACATATAAAATTCATGACTTCCCGAAAACTTAATATTTTGCAAAACAAATTGCGTATATTCTCAATTTTTACGCGCGCTGAGGTACCACAACTTTATTTGACGTTTTTGAGAACGAAATCTTACTGCAGATATGACGCAAGATTTTACCACACCTTTCATCTGGAGCATGTCAGAACGAAGTTTCGGTTCAGGGGGTTGCCATAATTTCCGAAGCGCGGCTCGCTACGATTTCCTTCGTAGACTGCTAAGATCAAACGCCAAACATACTAACTTGAGTAAAATAAGCGAAACGCTCGCCAACACACAGTCGCAATGTGCATTTTGAACTAAATATGCAATTTGAACGCCTGTTTTTTAACCGATTGAGATGAAAATTGGACACAGATCTATAATTAATGTTAGCATCCGTGATACCAAGTTTTATTTATCTAAGCCAATGGGCTTATGAGATATAATTTTTACAAGTATGCGATTATACGGACCTACATTCATGACGATAAAACTGTGTAATTAAGGTAAAACTGAGACATGTTCTTGATTCTTGTTGGAAATCTCATTTATATATGAAATACAATTTATTTGCTTGAAAGCATATACAAATAATAATGGGAAACTTTTATTAGAAGGGCCAATAAAATGAAGGGTAATTGCCCCCCGCGCGAATGTTAATTTATGAATGGAAACTATTGTATTTCAGCAGACAGATCGTGACTCTATTTCGTACCATATTTTCCAACTGTACAGTCTGTTTGCCGAAAGGCCTGCTGAAGAGAATCTGATTTTGTAATCAAATGCTCTAAAAACGAGACACTTGATCCTTGATACCAGGAAAATCCAGAGGAAAGAAAGCGATCTGTGGTGACCGCAGGCATTAACAACTTATTCATAATGTATGCATTGATTGATTGATTAATTGCAAGTTTCGTGACAGAGTTGGCTCCTTTAGCGTTAAAATGGAAAGGATACAAATGTGTGTGGTATAGAAACAACCAAACGTATTTCTCAGGCGTTTGACCTGTGCGTTATCATCTGTCTACACAAATCAAAGGCTCTGTCAAAGAAATCTTTGCGAATGAAATTTTACAGGCAAATTCTTTTCCAGAACAATTCCTGTGGATGAAATATTTTCTTCTTGAAGAAGTATTCTTCTTCAAGAATCTTCTTTTCATCTGCATCTTAAAGCAGTATTCTTTATCTTTTTTCTTGAGGAAGTATTCTGAAATGATGGAATGCGTTTTCGTATTGCAATCTTTTCTGAGTGCTTTTCATTAAATTACTATATTTTTTCTACAAATATCCTTACAACAAAATAAAGTCGCATTTCTAATTTCCTATACTTCACAGTGAACTGGGCGGGGAGTTTCATTGAGAAAGATGAAAAAACGGTGTATTAATTTTAGGGATGTTTTTTCATCTCTCCCAGCAGATTTAATGAATTCTAACTTTTGTGCAATGATATCTTACCAAGAATTATGTTAGTTATCAACAGTTTTGCAATTATTTGATTCATAAGCCTGAACCAAATAGTGGAAAATTTTTGTGAAGGTTATTTTGATTCAATAGTTGAACTAAGAATATGTTCACGTTATTTCATGGAACATGCAAAGAGTTCGCACTCCGTATTTTATACAACTTCGATCAGTTTCATCCTGATTTCTCGTTTATTCTAAAATTGCTTTCAAGGCCCCTGAGAACAACTTTGCATTACTTGATGGTAATCTGTTCTAAATACATGAAAGCGTTTTATTATTTTTTTTAGAAAATTAGTGTATCCCATTGGAGGCATTTAAACATACTCTGTAGCAAATAACAAATTTAAATTTATTATTTAATTTTCAAATTTAGAAACATTTTTAATGAGCCCATAAGCGACTCCAATGCTGAGGAAGTGGCTCATATTGAAATTTTATCATTCTCATCTCACTCTATTTAGTCAGCATTCATATTTCTCAAGCAGCATTTTCTTTATAAAATTTGTGGCATTTGGAACGAGTCCGTTCGGAATCATCATTCTTTTGATGGAGAGTGCAATGTCCTTATCTTAAATGTATTGCGCTCAACTATATACCACATTATTACATAAAATCTCAAAAACTATATCATTTGTTCTTATGGTGAAGTTTTCACTCTTTGAAGCATTTGATCTATGCACTTTTTCAAATTTAATATAAAACTCATTCGATGTCCAGACTACATATTTTTAAAATCTATGTGCTAAGTCTTATTTTTTATCATAAACAATTAATAACTGACTTGATGACTGACTCGTCGATCATTTTTGATCGACGTCTTTTGATTGTCTTTCCATCTGCTACTTAAATCTGAAACAAATTTTTTTTAAAAAAAATCTCCAATTGATTATATTTTTTACATATTTTCTTGTAGAGGTACTAAAAGTAATAAGCTATTTGTTACTGGGACATATCTTACTTCTTAAGGCTAAAGTGAAATGACGGTGTATAATTTCTCGTATTACTAATCTTGTATAAAAAAATATGAAGAAATATGTTTGTAGATGGAGTATTATATATCGAGAACAAATCTTTCATCTAGTGATTTTCAAAATATAAATGGGGGAAAAATAGAATCTTCACACATTTTTTTATTGTTGCAAATGACTCTCGGGCCGAATCCGGTCTAGCAGGTTCGTGCGGGACTCTCAAGTGAGCATTACATTCTTTTGAAATATCACTTGAAATGCTTCATACTCTATAACCAGGTTCTAAATGGTCGGACGCTCTGTCTTATAAACAAACATGTGATTGGAGCATTTTTTAAGAATTTTTTTTCCATTGTTTGCAAACAGTTCCCCATCCAAATTTATTATAAAATAGATCCTAACTACAACTTCGCAAACTTTTTTTCTTTAGAATGAAAACATACTTATCCAGGTAGATTTTATCTTAAGCATTTGACAAAGAGATCGTATTGTAATCATCAAAAAATTTGATCTCAAGAATCTGATGAATTTTCTCTTTTTAGACCTCCTGGGTCAGAAAAAAAACCACTTTTGTCTCTGTCCGTGAACGCGATAACTCAAAGACACTAGGAGCTAGAGATAGTTGATACGTGGTCTTTGCGCCAAAATTGTTCAGAAGTTCGTCAAATTTTGGACGAAATCTGTATGTGGATATGAACACGATAACTCAAAAACGCCAAATGCTAGAAGGATAAAATTCAGCATGTAGTTATAGAAGACATCCAAAGTGCTTTCTTTACTTCATTACGAACCACATATTGTGTCAGCATCTGCATCAGATTTTCTGCATCAAAAATGAATTTTGGACCAAATCCATCGAAGGGATGACCATCTGTCGGTCTGTCTCTTCATGGGTATTTGAACGCAATGATTGAGATCAGGGAATCACAACCTTTTTTCCTTCCCTTCTCCATAACCAACCATCCCTTCTTGAAAACAAAATTTTATTACTAATATTAAGATCTTAGGTTAAAAGACAAACGATTCCAATTGATTTTTAATTACATTTGTAGAGTTGGTTTTTGATTTAACATTTGATTTTGTTTTTTATAATAACAATTCCAACACAAATGAAGACAGCATCCAAATAATTTAGCATTAATCATTGATGAAAGCTAACAATTATTCATCTTTATAATAAACTATTCAAATAAAAGACATTTTCAATGCAATCCTTGAGCTTGTTTCATGAAATTGAGTTTTATAAAATGAGGTTCAAATGAAGACAGACGTCATCTCGCGTCTGTGTCGAGCTTACTGCGATATTTTTTCTAATATACACATGAGGCGAGTATATTCTTTCTTCAGATTTTTCGTGTTTGTGAAAGGTATTTAATATTTTATTGCTGTAGCACTTGCTAAGCTATCAATTACTCTCATCATGGTAATCAACTATTCAAAGGGAAGACCATTTCAACGCGATCTTTGAGCTTGTTTCATGAAACTGAGTTTTATAAAATGAGGTTCAAATGAAGACAGACGTCGTCTCACGTCTGCGTCGAGCTTACTGCGATATTTGTTTTAACATACACATGAGGCGAGTATATTCTTTCCTCAGGTTTTGTGTCTTTGACAGGTATTTAATATTTTATTGCTGTAGTACTTGCTAAGCTATCAATTACTCTCATCATGGTAATCAACTATTCAAAGGGAAGATCATTTCAACGCGATCTTTGAGCTTGTTTCATGAAGCTGAATCTTATCAAATTAGGTTCAAGGCAGATACAATCTCATCTCTAAAGCAGCGTCATACTTACTGCCAGATGTGTGATTAATATGCGCATAAGACGATTATGTTCATTCTACAAGTTCCTGAAAAGTTTTAAATATTTTATTGCTTTAACAATGATTTCTTGGTATTCTCTTTTTACAGATCCCGAAAAGGCTTACAGTAACTTTAATTTTTCACATGAATTTGGAGAAACAAAATTCTATAACTTTTTTTCGTTTTAATCCCTTATGGTTTGTGTTTTCCGCCACTGCCAACGTTATTAACTATCACGTACCTCTAACTGTTGAGCCGCGTACACTCAGGGGGAGTACACATAGAATAGATTGGGAACTTCTGACCTAGATAAATGAAATCTAGCTTGTGGTGTTGTTTTATAAAATTGTAGATCTGCATGATATTTTGGATCCAATCATTCAAAGCGAAGGAGTTCGATTCTCTTCAATATATGACAAACCTAAAAACAGGATGCGTTCTGTTGTGGAAGTATACGAGATAGTAAGACGAGGGAGAACACGGCCTCTGGTGAAGAATTGGAAACGCCATCAGAATGCAGCCAACTTCTCTGAAAATCAAATCAGAAAACATCTTTGATTAATAGGAGAGATAGTTCTCCATAAAATAAATACAAGTGGAATTTAATAATGTTGGTTTTCGTAGATGTATTTGGTGTGCAGAGATTGCCGATGAAAAATTAGCAGATGTTTCAGTTCTAACAGTTTTTAAGAGTGAATTATTCTGAAAGTAATATGCACTCATATTACTTTTAACAAAGGTAAGTGATCTTTATAACAAGATTTCAACAACAAGAAATGTGAATTTCTAGTTGCTGAAACTGTTTTATTATTTGACGATGTATTAGACACACACACTCACACACAGTTTACCGGTTAGGCGGGATTTATCAGGATCTTGAACATCAATATTTAAATGTTCTTGGAACTCCAAATTTGATGTAGTTGTCATGGTTGGGAATTTGATTAAAAGAAAATTCATTATCTATTTTATCCCTTTCGAAACCTTTTTTAAACCAACAGAACTTTTGAAATATTTTTTTTATGTGTTTCTCCATTTTGCTTACATTGGCATTTTTGTATTCAAGATTACAGTACTTACATTGGATACTTTTATCCTTCTAAACATTAAAAGTTCCAAGCAGCTAATTTATTTTTTCCTTTTTTCTTTACTTTTTAACGTAAAATTTACAGTAATAGTAATACACGTGAAGTAAATGACTAACTATTCACTAAATCAAAATAAGAATGGTTGACTTCCAGAATGGCGATGTGAGTAAATTATGGATCACAAGATTCACTTGCGCTATCTGTATGACATAAACGGTGTTAAAAATTATTATTCTATTGTAAGTGCCATAATTTCAAATCAGAAAAGTAAATTATCCCCCGATCCCGTTTAAGTTTTAAAATACTTTTAATCTGAATCTTGATAGCAATTTTTTTAAGAATTTAGTCAAAACTTTAAATTAAAAATTTTATAAACTATGAATTATGTACATAAATTTTATATGTTTGATTTCGAATCTCCATCCGCAAATACTTTTTTAAACAAAATACCCATTTTTGGGGTACATATTTATTTATTTATTTTGAATCACCATTCGAAAATTCCCTTTTTTTTTGCAAAATAGTTATTTTTTGAAATTTTGTATGTTTTATTTTGAATCACCATTCGTAAATATCTTTTTTTTTTGCAAAATACCCAGTTTTGGGATATTTATAATTTTTATATGTTTCATTTTGAACCACCATTCGGAAATGCTTTTTTTTTAATAATCCAGTTTGAGGGTTATAAATTTTATATCTTGTATTTTGAATCACACCATTCACAAATACATTTTTTTTTTTTTTTGCAAAATATTCAGTGTATAGGTATTTATTAATTTAATGTTTCATTTTGAAACACATCGTTTTCAAATAATTTCTTTTGCAAAATACCCAGTTTTGGGGTATTTACAAATTTCATATTAAATCGCCATTCGCAAATACTTTTTTTTTTTTGCAAAATATCAAGTTTTGGGTATTTAAAAAAGTTTCTGAATTTCATTGTGTATCACCATTCGGGAGGTTTTTTTTTTTTTTTTGTCTATGAAAACGCACTCTTAAGAAATTCATTATTTCTGTACATTGATAGTTTTCGTTTTTATATGTTTTCTTATAAATAAATTGGATCTAAGAGAGAGCATCTTGCATCGAGAGTGGATTGTCGACTCCGTTTTTTGCTGTTTGAGTCTTTACTGTTACGAATTTAAATGATAATTAATATTATTCATATATAGTCATGTTATTGAAATCTCTATTATTGAAGGTATACCGGTAATGTTACGTTTCAAAGTATTACATCATGCCGCCTTACACTTGTTAATCTGACTATTAAATAAAATCTGACGAATAAATTTGTTTGAAACGAAAATCTCAGAGGCGTCATCATTCAAATGTGTCATAATTTGAAAATATATAGAATTTCCCCGCCCCCCCCCCCCGAATACTTTGGACGTTTTCAAGAAAAAGAATTTGTTTATAAACCATCGGGAGTGTTTTCCCTTTTACGAAGAGAAAGTATTGCAATCGTCAAAAAATTCGAACTCGAGATTTTGACGAAGCTCCACGTTTTAGATCCCTCTGAGTCCAAAAAACACAATTTTGGATTTATGTCTGTCTGTGAACACGGTAACTCTAAAACTATTAGAGCTACAAGGATGAAATTTGGCATGTGATCTTGACACATAATTTGTAAGTTTCTATCAAATTTTGGACAAAATGCGTCTACGGAAAGTCTATCTCTCTGTCCACGTTCATGTGAACACTATAACTCAAAAACTTGAATAGCTAGATGGACAAAATTTGGTACACAGTTCCATTATCAGGAATGTAGGTCCGTATCAAATTTTGTGCCAAATCCGTTAAAGGGTTGACGCATTTGGTTCATAATCGCTGACTTGTAAAAATTATAACTCTTAAACCCTTTGGATTAGACAAATAAAATTTGATATGACGCATGTTAGCATTAATTATAGATCTATGCCCACTTTTCGTTTCAATTGGTTCAAAAAAAGGCGTTCAAATTGCATATTAAATTTTCTAACTATTGTGGCGAATCTTAACTCTGCTGCGCATGCTATTCAGCTACTTCGTGACGAAAGTCTTTATGCGTAATGGCTGTTGCTTGGCGCCTTTTTCTTCCCTTTTTGGCTCCTTTTTCTCCCTTTTGACGAATTCTGATCCTGCTTGGATTATTTTATTTCCGTTTGTTTTGTTGCTTTTAGGTGTCGTGGGGAAACTTGTGGCGTTCTGGGCGTAGAGCAGATTCGAAATTTTCATCCGCGCGAGGGTGCGGGGAAATGACAGCTTATACGAGAGTTTTTAAGAAATGAGTATACGAGAAAGTTTAGGGCAGGCCACTCCTTCTGGTCTTGTATACTGACGCATATCTGCTTTATAATGAAGGGAAGAATGCATTCTGAACCTTTTGGATCGAAAATTTCATGCAAATTCTGATTCTAAACCCATATGCGGAATTTCATTCGTCTAGCTCTTTGCGTTTTTAATTTATTGTAATCCTATGCCCATGGTTGGATAGACAGACGGATTTCGTCTAAAATTTGATTGAAACCTACCATTTTGGTGTAAAGATCACATACCAAATTTCATCCGTTTAGTTCTTTCCGTTTTCGAGCTTAGTTCCTATCGTGTTCACAGACCGACAAACAGACTTCCAAAAAGGTTTTCTTCGTACTCAGAGAGGTCTAAAACGCGTCAAAATCTTATCAAAATATCGAGGTCGAATTTTTTGACAATTACGACATTTGCTCTTTGTATACTGCGTATACGTAAAGGGAAAGTATTATTTTATTGTGTTGGCCTGATTGGATTGGATTGAAATCCAACATGAAAATATTAATAATATTTAATGAAAAATAAATGATTAATTAGTGTTTTTTTATTTACTTAATTAAATACACTCAAGCTTAGCAAGTAAAGTGAAAAAAAACCCAGTTTCTTGAAATCTTTTGGTAATTTTAGGAAAGTTCTTAAATTTAAGCACAAACAGTGAAATTTCGTTAATTTCAGTATTTATTAATTCACGTGTTTTAATTCAGACGAATTCTCCCAATCGACATATCTTATCAGATTTATTAAAAATATTGATATGTGATGAATTAAAATAATTTTTCTGTTAAATCCATGCAGAAAGGTAGTGAAATTTTGGTTCATTTACCGTTTAGATGAAAAATAAGCAAATATGCCTCCTAATTATCCCGCCATCTTGCTACTACTTTTTCTATGTAATCAAACTGCAGTTATTTTTGAATTAAGTAATCACAAGACTGAAATAAATAAATAAAATGAAACGTTCATTTTATTTATTTATTATTAATTTTCCGCCCATTGAAAATAGTCGTGAGTTTGAAGAACTTCCCCATCTTTTAAACACGAAAGAAGTTAAGTTAAATAAAAGTATGTAGTAAATGTGTTCATGTAACTGACTGATTATGGATTCTTTAAAATAAATTTACTACCTGTAGGAACTGTTTTCCGTTAGAATGGAAACATATTAGGTTGAGTAATAATTTATGAGCGTTTTTTCAAATTTATTTCTAATTTATTTTTTAAAAAGTTCACCTAGTCGTTTGACGAAGTTAATTCACTCGCGCTTTTTTTTTTAAAAAAAATAAGTGGCGGTTGGTACATTGAGGCATTACGCTTTCTTCATACATAGCACAAATCGCACGATAGTTTCGGATGTCTTATCACTTCGATTAAATGCAAAAAATGGGTCGAAAATGATCAATTTTGCCCATTTGACATTCCATATTAATGACCTGAAAATGCATAAAAATCTCTAAAATTTAAAAAATTAAAAAAAAATATTTTGGAGAGCATCACATTCTCTGTCAAATAATGTAAAACACAGACATAACACTTTTCCGCGGAAACGCGAATTTCATCTTTTTCGGCATCATATTTTATCATTCTTGGGATCGATGCAGATCTGCATTAAAATTTTTGTTAATGTGTTGGAGGGTGTGGGGTGCTCAAAAGACAAAAACTGCTCGCCGTGTGCACATTCAACATAATGTGAGATTTGATAGATCAAGAAGAATGCATATTGAAACATATTCTTCAATTCAGAATATTTAAATACAAAATGATGAGCAAAGGGCAGTCTGCTGTTGAGTATTTTAGAAAAAAAGATTTTTTGCGTGATGCAAATAGTAACACGTGCAAAAATTTAAGGTCATCAAGCTACCAGGAGGAACTTGACAGTAAGAAAATAGCAATGGAGAAAAAAAATAAAGAAAACGCCCCATCAAAGAAAGAGTAATAAAAAAAAAATTGAAAATGGAGGAAAATAGCAGACTGAAGCATAAAAGAAAGCTTGAACTGTTAGCTGAAAAAATAAAAAAACGAAAGGATTCAAAATGATGTATAAATGAAAAAAGTTTTGATATGACCATCTATACTTATAAATGTTAATGTTTGCGTGCGCGATGTCCAGACGAATCTATCGCACTTACAGCCATGAAATGTGGCACACAGGTAGTCGTAATGGTGACTCAATGCACCTCGAAGCCGGAATTTTAAAATTTAATCTAGAAAATTTTTTATTTAATGTTTTGGGTCATTTTTGGCTCGTTTACGGCTGTAGTATCTTTTCTAATGATCGTGGAAAAACAATCAATGCACCATCGGATAGAACAAACAATTTTCGTTCTTATGAAGTTTGTTTTGAATTTCTAACGCAATTTACTGAATTTTGAGAAATTTTTAAATAATAGTCACTTTTATGGTAATTTTTGATAAGGATTTTTTCAAATTCTCTTATCTGACATTCTAACAACTCTATAATTTTCATTTTTTTTTCAGCTTATAACTCGAACGTTTCTGTCGGATTTAAAACAAGAACCGTTAAAATACCTTTCTCCGTTTCTTTAAATTAATTGTTCCTTGATCAGTTCAAACAGTTTTTTTGCAAGCCAGCTTTCTCAGCGAGACATTCTCCGGAACGAGTTAACTTTCCCATCATGCATTGTTACAATCTCATTGGCTGGTGCGTGACCTTCGTCGCGGCAGGTGACGTCATATACTATCGCGTTCTTCTCGGAGAAGATACATTAATTGAATGAATTCGGTAATTATTTTCGACAGTGTCTTAAAATGTTTCTTTGTCTCGCATATTTCGCATGCTGGTTTGTCGCATTTATTAATATTGTTTTGGATCAACGTACTCGTTACTGTTTTCCTAAATTCAAATAATGTGTATCTTTTGCTTATATTTTGTTTTCAAAACTTTCCCATGTCATTTGTGGGCGGTTTTTTTTTTTTTTTTTTTTCATTTTGTTGAAGTGAAGATAGCACGGGCAATTCCGTGCGCGCATTGCTAGTATTTTATAGTGACATAATTTTTACCAAAGTTTATAGTTTAACAAAACTTACTACACAATTAAATTTTTCTTCCATTAAATAAATAATAGATATACTAAACAAAAATTAAAATTAAATAAAAAGAAAGAAAAGTATGGATAATAAACAGCAGATTTAGACATAAACGATGACAATACATCTTTAAGCGTACGAACGCAACAGCCTCAAGTGATTGAATCAACAGAAGTTTGAAACGATAATATTTAAAACACATAAAAATTAATTTAGAAAGTAAAAAATGTTCAAAAAGGAAGAAATGAATGAGGAATCGAATGGCAAACTTTATCGAAGACCACTCACCATAAAGATTCCAAATAAGACAAGATTTTTTCTTTCAAGGGCAAGATTATAAATCAAAAGTATACCCTTTTTGGCCTGAATCCTGTCCAATATCAATATGAGAAAACATTTTGACAGATCAAAATGCAAAATCCTTAAAGAATAATCAAAAGGTACTAGAGAGTGTGTTAAACCCAACACTCTCTGCCGAAGCAACAAAAAATTAGAAGCTAGCACCTAGCTCCATCTATGAAGAAAAATTCTAACTAATTAATCAGAATAAAAAACTAATATTTAAACAGTTATAACAAATTAAATTAGAAAAAACAAATAATATATTAATTAGAAATATTTTGATACTCCTTTTAAAAAACTAATATTAATGAAAGAATTTGGGAATCCGTTGTCTTTAAGAATATGCTTTAAATTATCTAAAGCTTTAACTAAATTTGAATGGTTATTACATATGCTATTTATTCTATTAATTTGAGAAAAAATGGAATTCCTAAAAATTTTATAATGAAGATTTGTATGAAAATTACAAAGTATTATAGCCTTAAAATTAAATTCTTTTCTTTTATCAAAAAAGCCGACAGAAACTCCTGAATTTAATATTTCAATTTCCATATCTAAAAAATTGCATATGTTAATTTCTGTATTGGTTTTGTTTAATTTAAGCTCTTCTGGATAGCAGTTATAAATGGATTTAAAATTATCATAATTAAACATTAAAAGGTCATCAATAAAACGAAAACCATAAATAATATCATTTTTAATTAATTCCCTCTCATATGAGTGAAGAAAAATGTTTGCCAATGCACTAGAATAATTACACCCCATAGGGATACCAAAAACCTGTTTATAGTATTCAACTCCATTAAAGAGATAGTTTTCACAAATATTAACTCTGCAGATTTCTATTCATTTATTTTTTTCAATTAAATCAGTGTTTAGGTATAAATCATATACATTTGAGCTTACTTCAATTAGTTTATTGTGTGGGAGGCTAGTAAATAGATTTTCAAAATCAAATGTATTAATGTAAAAAATTTTATTATCTGTGATAAAATTTAAAATTTTAGTGTTGTTATCTATAATGAAGTTCTCTTCTTCTTTGATTCTTTTAAGAATAATTTTTAACGATATTTTTAATACCTCAAGTATTTTTTGTATAAATTTATTCATTTTATTGTTCAAGTAATCATACTTATTTTACTTCTCGGTATTTATGTTTGGCACGATTCATTATTTGTAATGTTCAGCCTTTTTCTGTTCCAAGCCTGTGTCATGTCTGAAAACATTTTGCTAGTGCGCTTTATCTGTGAGTGCATTTTGACATTTGAAAAAAAAAAAATAAAATAAAATGAATTATTACTCAACCCAATACTACAATTATTCCACAGATGGCAATGGCGATTTGAATTATGAAATTGTAAAAAATGTTGTATTTTTATTGATGAGTCCTTTCCATTTCTTTTGAGTCTCGTTTGACATATGTCTCAATACAAATCTAGTGGTGATTTGTCCTTTGGGCTCTTGACTTTTTCCAGATCCTTGACATTTCTTCAAACGATGATAATCCATTTGTATTTTTGTTTCCTTTTGTACCGAAATTTCTCTTCGTAATGCTATTCTGAAGTGAATCCTGTGTCATAGAGCTAAATGAGACCTTTCCATTCTCCACAATAGGTTTCACCTTTTTCTGTAAATATTCTCGGCACGTTGCCGCGTTGTTCAAGTGCTGTTCTGTATCCCTCCGAGCTCGTTTGAAATAGGTTTCCCACCCTAACTATCCGAGCAAGGGTGTCTACCCGAAATGGAACCCGGTTGAATGCTTAATTAAACTAGTCAATCAGTTCTTCTCGTTGCGTATTAGCATAATCTAACGACCTTTTAACTCATCGTACGCTGAAGTGTTAATTGGTCCGTTATCTTGTGGTTGATCTCGCGGCAAACAAATGAACCGACCGCGTTCTTGCTTGCCAACCTTGAAGATGAAGGATCAACTGAAGGTGTAGGACTTTTTTGTTCTTTCGTCAGAATGAATAAAACATGAATCCTTGAAATGACACTTGGGTGCTGTTCGACTAGGAAGGATGAACACTCCTCTCGGATTGATTTTTGGAAACTTTTGCAGGAAATCTCTCAAAAAGAACGGGTGATGTTGAAATACTCGAAAATTAATTGAGGTGAAACCAAGGTGATTGAACTGACATTCTTATCCATAAATTGGTTACTCAGGGATTCTTAGATGTTGTTGATTTGGAGATATTTATACATTTGTTCATCTGCTCAAGACAGTCACCAAAACAACTGATTTATTTTCTACGAAAAAATGAATGGCTTTCAAATCAAAGATGCATTTTTTTAAAATAAAATGCAAGCCAAAGAGAAAAGCATCAATATTATAAGTGTTCAAAAATAATGCATGCGTATTACTTTAGTTTTCCATTTGTTGTTATATCTGGAGCATGTTTTGTCTTCGGAATCACAGTCAGTCAGACAGATATCAGTTGTTATGGGTCTTCATCTGGTTCAAAAACGTTGAAAGGACTGGTAGGTGTCATTTTTATTCTCGGTAAAAATAGAAATTATGAGACACTGAGAAATAATAATTTCGCTTCCTGTCAAAAATTATTGAATCCTTTTGAATTGAATGGAAATTTTGCTATTAGATCAGTATTATTTTTTACCTTTATTTAACTCGATTTGGTTCATGTTTGTAAAGATGGAGTTTCGGAATCGATTTTTCACTTATTTACCGATGTGCTAGAGTTTTGAACTTTTGTACATGTGCATTCTCGATGACAATATACGATTTTAATACTTAATTATCAGTTAATTGATTAATTTAATCGCGTTTTGATTCCGTGCCACTAGCCCCATCTAATACTGAAATTGAGAAACATTGATTTGAAGATTCAATAATATTTATAATGATGAAATATAAATTAAAAACTAAGAATGAAAATAATTAAAATAAAAACATTTCTACTTTTTAGTGTACTAATAAAGTGTGTTTTTAAAAACTGTTTTTTATTAAATTTATATGGATAGGGACAAACTGTTTTAGAAGAAGTTAGTGAATTGGAGTATTTCGTAAACAAATATTATTCTTAAATTCTTGTGTAATCGGTACATTTTTTTTCTTTTCAAGTGGTCAAACTTTCTCATGGCATTCTTGTTCAATGTATGCTTGCGTATTTTTTCTGACTCCATATTTACTTACCTGATTTGGTTTGTAAACGATTATCTATATGCCAGTCATTTGAGAACATTTCCGCATTTTTCACCTTTGCGTGTTTTGTATTTCTGAATGCATCCTACTGTCATTAACATACACACAGACATTTTTGCTTAGGACGCATAATGTTTCGTCTCGAACCGAACAAACAAATGTCAATCTTTCTTATTGATCTCTGTTAATCATTCATTTCAATTTTGATCCTTTCTTTTACAGGCCCTTTTAAGAGAGCTCTAAATTTAGCCCATAAGTGCGTCTGGCATTGATTGAGCGGTAAACATTAACCGGAAAAGATCCAACAAGATCTCAGTATTCGGAACTAATGAAAATTGCTTTAAGCAAAGCCATGTCTTAGTTTTAACAAGGTATTCGTGCATTAATTTTTTTTTCTACTCGCGATCTTATCCATCTGAGCCTAATGGCATTCGCTAACGGCGGGGGTGTCCGGGAATCTTGCTGGAACGGTTGCTATTTTCTCATTTTTAAGCAAAAAGCGACGAAGGAGCTGGATAACCCGTTTTTTACAAGACCTCAATAACCTCTGGTCGGAAGAAAGGCGAGGAAACAGGAGAAGAAACAAAATGGAAGTAAAAAATATATATATACACTTTTTAGATTCGTAATCCGGTGAACGGTGCGTTATATCTTATTTCAAGAAAACATACAAAATCAAAAAAATGATTCCTAAGCATCTTTTCTTTCCCCAGAGGAAGAGTAGAAAAGCATCAAATCGGCAGATTTTTTTAAACCATCCTCGAGTTTATCTAGACATAAATCCAAGTCTATTGACGTGCATGTGCAATTGAAAAATGCTGAGAAGAAAATCTATTATGACAAGAATTGCGCTGATACCGAAGTCTGCCTTCAACTTAGTGAGGTTAAATGCAAGCGAAAAATTTATTGCAACGAGAAAAAAAAATAATTAGCATTCTTTTCCTGTTAGCCTCAGTCAAAACAGCCTTTTTTACTTCTATACCCGCTGGAGATCTTATCTGGTGGGTGTTAACACTGACCATCTTTCCTGCAATTTTTCTTTTCCCGAAATTTGGGCGTATTTATGACATGCCATTAAGTTTCCAGTCTGTTTCGCGAACAGCAAGTCCCTCAACACTCCTTCTCAGATGAGAAGGTATTCATCAAAAGAGATGAGAAAATGGAATGGCTTGGACACCATCGTTCCGAAATTGCTTTCCCAATCATCATCTCCCACACCCCCGACCTCAGATATCCCCCTCGGACACAGTTGAGAAACAATTAAGAAAACGTTTCATTTAATACGAAATGAAATACTCTTCTCAAAGTTCTTGTCAAATTATTCCGAGTCCCATTACAATAGGAGGCTTCTTGGGTTTTACCCCCCCCCCCCCGTCATCTTGATCTGGGCATTGTTTTCGGGGTGCCGTTATTCGGAATTGTCAATGATTATCCAAGTACTTTTGACGTGGGCTCCGGTTTGTAGTCATTGTTCAGGCAGATAACAAAACAGGTAATTGGCTGCATCTTTAATTATTTTTTTCGCTTCAGAAAAAGTGTCTCCAATTAAAAACCGGATCAAATTTTGACTGTAAAAAGATATTACTTTCTGTTTATTTCATAGATTTTTAAACTTTCATTGCGGATCCTTAATGCGTTATGAATTCATTTCGACTGTTTTGTTTCTTAAACTGAAACATACTGATAAATGTAGTAGGTTTTTAGCTTATAACATGCATTACATATAAAGTTTTGTTGTTAGAAGTAGTTAGATGTTGTCGAATAATGCCAAATTATGTAGGATTCGCTATATTTTCCAGTGGTAATACTGAATTGTTCACTCTGATTCTTTCACATGCATAAATACACTTCAGATTTCATGATTATTTGAAATTTTTTGCTGAAATAATCATCAACATTTATTATTATTATTGTAAAGAATACATACATGGGTAAAAAAAAATGTATTTTATTGTAATTCTTTTTGACATAATGCAGAGATAATGCAAATAGAAGATCTTTCACCAAAAAAAAAAAAAAAAAAAAAATCCGTGTTCCTGAATATAAATGTTGCTAATTGTTCCGCAATGATTTTCTTTTTTTATAAATGTTTCAAAACATTTTTTAATCAAATGTTACTCATTAGTTTCTGTTGGAAATTTAAGTAGATTGTTTTATAAACAATTTATATTGCTTTCAGTTTTTATTGCCACACCGGGTTTAAGCATTTGAATTGATTTAAGAAAGTTTTTATTATGGATATCAAAATAAAGTTGCTGAGAGCCAACTAGCGACTGAATCCATTTCTGAAGGAGAAGTCTTATGTTTTCACAAAGAAACTTGTCAAGAATTCAAAAGTAAAGTGTGAAACTTTGTAACAGTATTGAGAAGCTCTGCTTAGCAAATACTGCATTGTTTTGATCTATCCCAAACAGTAAAAATATATCAGTTAGCTTTCTGTAACTTCGATGAGTGAAAATAATTACATTTCAGGGACTGACGGCTGCTAGTGAATTTTTTATATTTATTATTTCTGCGGTCTTATATTGTCTGTATGCATACAAATGCTGCAGCGGCGGGCCATCGGAAGACAAATAGAGTTAATTCCCATCCAGGCGGTTACCAATCCAACGATAATTCGCCTCCCGTGGCTTTCTAAATCCAAATTAGTTCCCTTTTCCAAAGACTCAATTTTTCTCCTGGCTTGCGTAGGTGTGCCTATCGGTTACATATATCTTTTTCCTTGTGAGCTTTATATGAGTTTCTAGACAGGATAAAAATTGACATAAAAAAGAACGCCCAGAAACTTGGACTTTGCCCAAAGTGCGGACATTGGTTATGTCAGAATGCTGTAGCTTGTGTTGTTGCTATCTAACCACTAAACTTTTAACATTGTTGCATGCAAAATCGGCACTTTTTTCTTCTGAGGATGTCATTTTTCTTCGTAAAGAGTTAATAAACTCTGCGCACAAGGGCGAGAAAGGAAATGGTTCTTGACTGGTTTGTTTTGCCTCTACCTCCAGAATATGCAAGTAGTATTTCTTATCTACTTGCATATTCTGGATGTCTCTTATGTCTATCTGTAATGTAAAGAACCAACTGAAGATGGGACTTCGTTGACTAATTAAACTGTTTTTTAAAGCTACACTATCAGTCAATTACACGCCTACCAAGTAAAGAGCTACTAGTGATCATTAGAATGAGAAATCCATTTATTGTGCTTTGTAAGATTCATAGTTTACTTAATTCCCAAGTGGAATCAATCTTTGTGGTTTTTTGAATAAGAGTTTTTTTGAAATTACCAACTATATCTGATATTGGTCAAAAGAAAATAAATGAAAATGAATGAAGAAAAAATAATAAATTCTCTATATAGAAACTTCACGCTCTAACGAAACAGAGGCTGAAATTAGTTTAGACTAAAAGTTTAATAATAAAGTGTGAAATAGCATTCTGAGTTGAAATACTTATTCAGACGAATTCATTTAAGTACTATCTGCCTTTGAACCGTCCTTTCTTATGTCATAAAAAAAATAGCCGGCTTTTTTGCCTGATTATGAACATTTCAGGTAAATCAAGACTCTCTGAACCATTTTGGCAACCGGTCAGTGTCTTCAGAGAGAGTCATGTTTTGTTATACAGACCGGGCTTGAGAAAATGTGCATCACTTTTATCCAGCCAAAATTGTCCATAATCTTTGCAGAAGAAAACTTGTAAACTTTCTGTAACTTTGATTATTAAAAATTTAACGCTTTTTTCCCCCTCATAATCTTGATATTTTTCTCTCCGAAAATTTTAGGTTGGGGTTTGATGAAAGATCATTTATCGAGCTTAACGCAAAAGTTTGATCTTCACTTTTTATCATTTATTGGAGTTATGAATATTTTTTCTTACCACTTAGATTTATTCACTTTGAATCCGACTCTTTTTTATTCGTAGAACTTTTATCTTGAATCTAATTTTTAAAAAGTTTTGGCAGTGTACTCTTGCGAGTTATATGTAATACTTGAAAACAAAAGCAAATACTTCTATATTTCCTTTATTTATTTCTTAATTAATTCTATCAGTAACTTAATGAACACACTTCATAAACTTTGGATAGTAAACACAGGGTTAGTAGACGCATGGTTGAAGGGTTTCAAAGCTATCACACGTAATAGTAATCGAGCTGTTTTTAATTTTTTAATTCTCCTGAATTTGGAGGGGGGGGGGGGCTTGTTTCATTTATAACAATTTTCCATTATATTTTCATAACTTATTTTATCTCAGACATTTTTTCTTCAAAATAAATTTCTTTTGAAAATACATCAAAACAGAATTCTAGCTTTATTGACATACCTTTATACTGAATCGTTTGAAATTCTGCTTTTGCATTGTCATACTATTGAAGACGATTTTTTTTTTCGTAAGTTTCAGTATAAATATGTTATATAAGTTTCGAAATGAATTTCTTTAAAATTGTAAAGGCTTTTAAAAATGCAGGAAGCAAAATCCAGCTATTCTGAAAAATTGAAAATATATTTTAGGCTTTCCTTTATCCCCCCCCTTTCAAATGAAAAATTTTTGAGGAAGAAAATATAAAAATAATTAAATTCAGACTTTTTTTTTTCTTTTTTACCTCAATTGCGTACTTAGCACAGAATTTCCATTTCCAATCCAGTTGAAAAATGTTTTTATTTTGAAATCATATTTCCTACTTGTCATATAATGAATTTATAATCTTCTGAAAAGACCTGAACTTGTCGTCCTGAATTTTTTATCGACCTTCCTATGAGGGCCTTGGATCGGTTAAGAGAAATAAAATATAACGGTAAATCGGCTTTTAGTATTTCGAGTCTAAAAGTTAGATGAAGTATTTTATTAAAATAAATCGATTTATTTAAGACCTCAGCCTGAAAACTTATGCATCATTTTTTCGAGTTCTATACAATTACCACAACAGTTTTTTTTCTTTGTCAGTTTTGCTTGTCTTAATTTTATTACTTTTAGAAAAGACACGAGAACAATTCGTGTTCACATGTTAAACATAAAGTGATCCGCACCAATTCAAATTTCGAATCTGAATTTTGAATCAGTTGCTTTTCAAAGTATTTATCAGTATTGTTCATTTAATTACTTAGAATGATTTTTAGTTTCTAACTTTATTTTTTCCCCTTTTTTATATTTCATTCTTTTTCCATTTCTCTTCTCTCTCTCTCTCCTTCTTTACTTCAAGTCCCTCTAGGGAGCTAGGAAAAATTGCTTTAAATGACTGAGATTTGACTCTACTTGTTCCCTATAATATTAATAGGTGCGTTACAATAGTATGATTTTAGTCCTAACTTTATTTTTCCTTTTTTTATATTTCATTCTTTTCCATTTCTCTCTCTCTCTTTTACTTCAAGTCCTCTAGGGACTAGGAAAAATGCTTTAAATGGCTTGAGATTTGACTCTACTTGTTCCCTATATTATTAATAAGGTGCATTACAATATTGTTTTTAATGATTTTTAGTCCCTAACTTATTTTTTTCCTTTATATTTCATTCTTTTTTCCATTTCTCTCTCTCTCTCCTTCTTTACTTCAAGTCCTCTAGGAGCTAGAAAAATTGCTTAAATGGCTGAGATTTGTATCTACTTGTTCCCTATATTATTAATAAGGTGATTACAATATTGTTAATGATTTTAGTCCCTAACTTTATTTTTTTCTCCTTTTTTTTATATTTCATTCTTTTCCATTTCTCTTCTCTCTCTCTCCTTCTTTACTTCAAGTCCCTCTAGGGAGCTAGGAAAAATTGCTTTAAATGGCTGAGATTTGACTCTACTTGTTCCCTATATTATTAATAAGGTGCATTACAATATTGTTAATGATTTTTAGTCCCTAACTTAATTTTTTTCTTTTTTTTTATATTTCATTCTTTTTCCATTTCTCTTCTCTCTCTCTCTCTCCTTCTTTACTTCAAGTCCCTCTAGGGAGCTAGGAAAAATTGCTTTAAATGGCTGAGATTTGTATCTGCTTGTTCCCTATATTATTAATAAGGTGCATTACAATATATTCTGCAACTAACCTTTTAATTCCAGTCAGAATAGGAAGATGAAAGACCTTAACATCTATGTGCCTCCCCCCCCCAAACCCCATCCTTCATTGGAAATATTTGTTAAATTTTTTGCTATATATTTTCTTCGGTAATATTATTCTAGTTCTTATATTAGTATTATAATTAAGTGTCTTTGTTTTTATTAGTCTATTGAAAAACGCTTTCTATTTACATTTCAGTAATTCATGTTCGTTGCATCATTACTAAATTAAATTGCAATGACAGTTTTTATTTTATAATGCATTCAGTTAATTTTACTTGAATGATTTATTATATTAACTTTTATTTTTTTATAAATTACTTAATAAATGCATGCACCACTGTGCTGGTAACTCAAAAGAACGCAGTATGATAGACACTTTCTTTTCCATCGCAAGTTCAAGTTTTAATAACTCAGGCTAGTTCTTTGGAAAACATTTTTTCTCTTTCTCTTTTGCATGTCAACAGCCAAAAACTGAAGGCATTTTTTCTATTCAAAAAAATCCCACACTGTAAAATACCACATCAGATGTTCTCAGCCTTTATTTCCTCCCTTGATTATTATTTTTTATTTTGAATTCCCCACAACCATCCTTTCGTGCAAGTATGGGTCGTTTTAATATAATGTTAGATTAAGAGTCAAACGACTCGAATTATTCATTCAATTTTTCATCATAGTATTAGTTCTATCTCCTAACAACGAAATAATTTTGCATTAACTTATGATGAAAGATAGCAATTATTCATTATAGTGATTAACTATTTAAATGGAAGGTAGTTTCAATGCGGTCCCGGAGCTTGTTTTATGGAGATGAATTTTATAAATTTAAGTTCAATTGAAAGTGTATATAATCTCGAGTCTGGAGCTGCGTCGAGCTTACTGCGTTATTTATGATTAATATTCTCATACGACGAGTCTGTTCTTATCACAAATTTTGTGTTTCGGGCAGGTATTAAATATTTTATTGGTTTAACGATGCAATTTTAGTCACTGCTACCCAATAAGCTTTCATTTTTCATACAAACATTCTTTTCATTTTACTCCCTTATGTTTCCTCATTACTTTCGCGTACCCCCGTGGGTACGTTCACCACATGTCTGTATTACATGATAGGCACGTATCATGAAGTGATACATGTTTTGATGACATGTTTTTTAGGGAAGTCCCATGTCTCCATTCACTTGGGAAATATAAATGGCGTGGGGGTAAAGGTGTTGGCATACCCACGGCGGCCCGCCTACCCGAAAGGGTGTAAGGCCGCCGGTGAGAGAGCCAATTCGCCAGTATTTATTTTAAATTTCTAAAAGCTTGCAGTCAACATGGGCGGAACTTGTTTTCAGAATGTATGTAGATTTTTACAATCAAAGAATATATATATATATATATATATTCAACAACTTTATTGATAGGGATGGTTTGTATAGCAAAATTAATTTACCTGGCTAAAGCTTGTCACAGCAAGCTGCTATATTAATTGTTGAAAACTCCATATACTTGGATTGCCTTTTTCAATACTTTTAATAACAACAGTTTTTTTACTTGTTGGCATATAAATGTTTATACTTAATTTTTTGTTCATGGTATCTATAGTATTTTCAATTCTTTAGATTTTGTTTTAAATTTGGTTGTATTGTTCAAATAATGACTTTTTAGTTTAGGATTTGCTTCTTGATATGTCTTGTTTACTTTGTTTCTGTATGAACATATATAATAAGTTATATTTAGATTTATATTAATATATATAATATAAAACAAATAAGAAACAATCATAACAGAATTGTAAAGGCAACATAACAACATTCATAATACAAAAAAGGACAGTGTTTTTAGCTTTATGCTAGCACTGTTCGCAGAAAACATGATTTCTCAAATTTTTTTAGCGGTTCATATAGATTTTACTTACCCTGATGGGCATCTATACGCTTTTACCAATTAACTAAAGTCTTTCCATTTAATTTCAACATTGATTGATTTTCATGACATTGATATATATATATATATATATATATATGGAAATTACAAATTGTCCCAAGCCGGGGCTAAGAACGAAGACTGGAAAAAGTGCAATTAAAACACACGCACAAAACACAACAATACATACACTCAAAGAACGTATTTACAAAGCCATGTGGGGCAGTATATCTTCTGCCTATCTGTTCACGGAATCTATAAATAAGCAAAATGTCACTAAGAGCCAAAACCACCAGAGACTGGGACTGAGAAATATAACATATCATATAAGAGGAAACAATTTTTTTTATAAATAATAAGTAAATACAATCAATTCCATAAAAAAATATTATGAATACGAAAACCTGCACACAATACCACAAAAAAGAAGGGGAAGGATGGAGGACCCCATTTCTGCCGCCCTAATTTCATCACAAATACCTTCTGAAAAAGGGGTTATGAATCGCTGTGGACGTTAATGGGTTCATGTGACTTTTCAACGTCAGATATGAGGAGGGGACGTGCAACTTGTTACGCCACTGATGAAGGCGAAAAATTCACATTCTACCCCGCTGGCACTTACCCTGGGCTTAGACAAAGCGTGGATGAAATTGAAAGAAAATT
>BGPR01000808.1:60938-85212 GCA_013235015.1 Araneus ventricosus | reverse complement strand
ACTTACCCTGGGCTTAGACAAAGCGTGGATGAAATTGAAAGAAAATTCATTTGAGGACAAATCGGAAAGAAGGCGCCAGGAGATAGTGGATTCTTGGAGAAAGATTTAATTATGGATTGGAAGAGTCGTGCCTTTCGGAAGAAAAAGCGTTTGGCGCAGTGATAAGAGCACTTCTAGTTAGGTCTTGTAAAATTTGCCTTATCTTTAGTGGTATGTTTGACTGATGAGTCTGCGATTCTCTTCCCAACCCTTTTTAATAAATAGATGCTGAATTTTCTGAAACGATGTCATATGGAATAGTAAAAATGAGCTGCTTTCAGTGGAAAAGGAATTTAAGCATTTATTTTGTCGAAAATATATTTCTCAATGCTTGTGGAGTTTACTGAGTATTCCTTTGAATAAAGAATACGACGTTGTTGGTTTTGTATTTTGATATGAGCTTTACTTCTATAGTGTAAATTTGCAGAGAACTTATCAAAATCAATGCTTGAAGATTTTTCCAAATAAGCGGAATATTTTTGTAAACATCGATTTTTGAAATCAAATGTGATGTCTTCAAGATCATTCCGTATTAAGGTTTAAGGCGCTAAAATAGGTTTTTATTAGGAATTTATTAGTTTACAGCTTATAATTTTTATATTATATATATTCATTATTTTAGAATTATTTTTTATCGTCATAAAACAGTTCGACATGTTGATTAATGGCGCGACTTTCATTGAATTATGTGTGTGAAGTATAAAAGAAAGTTAAATACTGCAACTCTTTTTCATTTCATTTTATTCTGTAGAGTATCTCTCATTTTACAGGAAATACAATTCCCTTATTTCTGTGAAGTCATCTATCTGCATTCCTGTATCTATGAAACTATTATAGATGGGCTTCACAAAATCCTACAGATTACTGTTTGCTGTTAACATATACAATGCATCTCAGTTACGGTTAACCATCCAAACGGAACTCGGTACAAAGACATGGCGAAATCCTTTTTTCCCCCAAATTCAATTACTCGAAGCACTCTACCGATGGTATTCTATTTCAGTATCAATATTACGCAACTTGCAAACTCTGGTCCGGATTCAGAAGTCAGTAATTTCTGTCTGAACCTCTTCTGAGCAGTTTTTTCTTTTTCCATGTCGTGTCCGGATGAGAGCAAGAGTCAATTAGGAGCTCTTTTCTCCCCCTCCCCCTTTCTGTAGAGAGCCATGACACAAAAGATGGGAGGATGGAGCCAATAAAAAATAGTTGAACGAGAAAAAAAACCTTTCTTTACAGTCGAGTAAAAAGCGGCTTTCCTTTATATATCCTTGTGTCTTGTGTATTCTTTCTTTTTTTATTTCACATTTGTGTTTGTTTCTCTGTTTGCTTATTATTATTTTAAGATATCACGCTATTCATCGTTGATGACTACTTGCGGTTTGACATGGAAGCAAGAGAATCTTCGGTGACTGTAACAGTACAAGTAGCGCAATAGTAGAAACTCGAAAGGAGATTGAAAATGGGGGCCCCCCCCAGGATGCAAAAGCTTGAGAAAAGTGATGAAGTGTTGCGAAAAGCAAGGTTATCATTTTCTTAACATTTTTTTGTCATCACCACAACAATTACGATTGTTAGTGGCAAAGCCGGAGCTAACATGGAATTGTGTGTGTAAAAAAACAGTACCATTATCTCAGAATTTTGTTTGAAAAATACTTGTTAAAAAAGAAAGAAAAGCGATATATTTTCATTTTAAGTGCATTTTTTGAATTATATCGAAAGGAAAATGAAAACATTTTTTCCCATCAGCGAGTGAAGCTTCGAGCAAAGGGATCAGTTTTGTAGATGGATTTTTTGTTTTCGGTTTTACCTTCATGCCAGCAATAAATGGCAGAAGCAAAAATCGCGATAAAAGAGTCGGATTAACAATCTAACTGCTTTGTTTTCTATGCAATTACATGTTTTGGGAATATGTTTGGATTCAACCGAGTTTTTAGTATTTTTTAAATGTGGGGAATTTAGTTTGACTGATGCATTACGATTTAAGACTTGCAAGGATTTCTGGTATTTTTCCGGAAATTGAATTAGTAAGAATGAAACTTCTGTTAAAGAGGGAGAGAAATACTGAGTAGAAAATACGCCAATAGCAATTCTTAAAAATTAATCTTTAACCAAATCTGCCTCCAGTGTAACAGCATAATTGATTTTTATTTCTTTACTTTTGGAAAAAATCTGGAGCATTCAACTTCTACATTGTTGTCGTCAATTTGTAGTTTCTTTATTTTAATTTTTGCTCTACTTAAAAGAATTTTGTGTTACATAATTCTTTTCTTAATTACCTATCTTATTATTATTATTATTTTTGCTATAGTATGGATTCTATTACTTTTTCATGTCTCTTTATATAATTCGTATAATATGATTTCTTTTGTCTAATCTACTTGTGATTAAATAAATGTTAAAATTATTCTGTGAGCGTAGCTGGTTTCATGACTAAACAACAAAACGAAAGTATTTTTTGAAGGATTTTTAAAGATGTCAAACCTTAACAGGATTTTATGCTTCACCGTGGATTTTGAAATCGATGCTAAGTCAACAACATGGATCCTGTGTTTTTCGCCCATGAATAATGTGACCATACGTCCCGTTTTGAACAGGACAATCCCGTTATGAACAGGACAGTCCGTTATTTGGAAGCTTGCCCCGTTGCCCCCAAGCACATCTTCGGGATGCCCAAATGTCCCTTTTTCAGAAAGAGAGCAACCCACGATAGCAATTTCAAACAAGAAAGTGCCAAAAATCAAAAAATCCGATGGTAATATTTAGTAGCCCGGCGATGATGGAGCATATGCTGTAAGTATCACACATATTATGTTAGTTGGTCAGAAGCCTCCTACTTCGCACTTAGTTCCAACTTCATTACACCGCATAGAGTGACAGAATGAAACACTGGGAATATTTAAACCGAAAGTCGTTGGGTGGAACTGTTCAAACACTTTCACGCCAATAATTTTAATCGTACGAACTGTCGTATAATTATTGAATATATTCTATGTCTGTCCGGCACTAATGTACCCGTAGAAAGGCTCTTTTTTCTTACAGACGAGCTAGAAAACACAGTTGCAAGCCTCAGTTTATAAAGCAACGTTGATTACCAAAGTAAATTTTAAGAAATCCCTCCAAGAATTTCATTCTTTTTTTCAAATTTACACCGAATATATTGAAGCAAAAATGTGTTCTTCAGAAAAATACAAGATTGCATGAATTATTTATTTTCACTTGTTTGTTCCTGTTCTTTTCATTAATAAATAAAAACTGAAGAAATATGTGTTTTCTTGAATTCACACAATATTGCCTAAAAATTTTTAAAAATGTCCCGTTTTGAAGGAAAAAATAAATCGTCACTTTACCCATGAATCATGGGGCTTTTCAAGAATGCTTCGCTGGAATGCTACAGCCACTGATTCAGTAAATACGTTTAGTTAAAGGGAAATATTCTTTTATCCCATAGTTGCTTACAAATATCTAGTCGGAAAAGATTGATTTTTTATATTTTTTTCGTTCATTACATAAAAGTATTGAAAAAAAGCAATTTACTTAACTACTAATTGGTGTATTTCTAAACGCGTATATAAGAATGGGTTTGCTAGATTAACTGCGCGTTTTAAAGCTTAATTTGGACAATTTTGGGCGGTCAAACGGTGAGAACAGTTAGTATAATAAACTGATCGTTAAGTTTTAAAATCAGCATTAAATAAAGATCTTCCATACCTTCTATTAAAACTGCTTATTTTTGAAAAACTTCCCTGTTTGACTTCGGTGTTGTTTCCATTGCACTCGAAAGAATCTTTGTGCTAGCCCCATCCGAGCGCGAGTCTACATTGTTTTTTTCGTTCGGTGTGTCTGCTTCCCTGTCCTCCCGGCCGATTGAAAACGCCGTTCTTTGCCTGCGGCACTTGCCGCTGTAGCAAACTGGTCGAGGAATGTAGAGAAGGTAGTAATTTAAACGTTTTTACTTAACCCAGTCTTTCATTCTGTTTGTTTCGAACTGTCCTTCTATTTTGACTTTTCATTATCGGAACATTAGCACAAGACACGCTTTGTAGTGGCTCCAAAAGAACATTTGCTCTCTCTCAATGTGACTTTTCAAAAAAAATGTTTGGAGGTTCATTGCCGTTGTCTCGGGAGTTTTTGGAACGGATTGATAAAAATCCTTTTTGAAAGGCAAAATCATTTGCAAATCCCCATGGATGATTTACTTCCAGGGGCAAGAGGTGGATTGCAACTAGTTGATGATTTTGAAACCTTTAGAGCTGAAAGCTTGTTGTCGTTTTCTCGTCAGAAGAAACCTTTCTTGGTTTTAATGCAATATGCTGGCAAATGAAGCGAGCCTTTTGAGATGAATCTCGGGTTAACTTGTGGTTTCAGCTTTATATAGATTGAGGTGCATCATATTGGCTAAAGCTGTATTGGGCAAAACTGCTGAAATTTATTAAATTGTTAATTGAAGATTTTCTGATTTTATTACGTCATGGAAAAGTCATGGATGTCTTCTGCAGAATCTTGAAAAAGAAAGTGATAAGATTTTTGTCCCGTGGGATAAGTGCCCTAAAAGTATCTCTATATCTTCCTGAGGGGAAAAAACGATCATTTGAATGTTCGAACTTTAAAACTGGTTTGATTTTAAAGAACACTGAACCGTGTAAATTTAATGATTTTCTTTATTAGGTTCTAAATGTCGCTTCCGATTTTAATATTCAATTGCTACCATCGATCACCTTGAATTATCGAATCCAAAAATCGATTGGAAAGGGAAATTAAACAATAATAAGTTATGTCATTTTAAATCTATTTTTTAGATACTTTTAAATAAACAAATAAATCTTTTTATGTGATATCTTGTATTTGGTACAACATGATCATGTTTGGCTCTTGCACCATGAAACTTTATTCGCCAAAATAAATAGACTGTAATGCATACTTTTGAAAACATTGTTAAAAGAATATTTTGCACCGTGCAAAATATTGCTTTCACTTAATTGGGGGAAAAAGTCTTTATTGTGAAAATTTGTTTGTTGTTCGCCTTTTATTTGTGTCCTATCTTAAACTTCTTCCTCTCAAAAAAAGTTTTCGAGTCCCCAATTTCATAAGAAAATGCCTATCGTGACCCCAGAATATGAAAATAAATAAGACAATTATAGTTAATGATAAGTAAAAATTAGTAAGTTTCCTTGGATATTTTTCCTAATAAGTAATGACGAGCCTAAGAGGAAATTTACGCAAACCACAATTTAAAAACCCTTTTTTTAGAGGATTTAGTAAACTGTTTCAAGTGTTGTCATCACCAGAACTAATCACTTCTAAATATATCTTAAACACTTATATATATAACTGATTTGTTTTCTTTACTCTTCAATTAGGTGACTTTTTGTTTTGAGAATGTTATTCAGCTAGGTGTTCGTAGAATACTTGGAATGTTTTTTGAATTCCATGGCATGTTTTGTATCGAATTATAACGTCTATATATAACTAAATATGCGCAAAATGTAACTCTATTTCATCTGCGGCCTTCGCAAAAACTTGCTATCCTCCTGTTTTCTATCTAATATATTGTGCTGCTAAGCTAAGGAATGAGAATCACAATATATATTATTCGTGTGTTTTTCTATTAGATAAATTTCATTCATGACTTTGAAGGCAAAATGCGATAGTGAAACTACCGATTTTCAGTTACTCTGTACTATCTTCAATTTTGAAAAAAACATTCATTGTACTGCTCTATTTACATAAGAAACTATTTCTCTAATTTCCATATGCTATCATTTGCTGATTTCATTTCAAACTGAATAAGGAAAGAACGTGCTTTATCTCTCGAAAATTTCCGTTGTTCTTATTATTTTTGTTGAAAGAATCCATGAACGTGCCAATTTAAATACGATTTTTGATAAATAAATAAAAAAAAGCAGGACATATAAATAAAAAGTTAATATAAATTTCGAATATAAATAGAATTTCAAAGGCGCTGAAGAACCATACAAAATATAAGATTAAGGTATAAGAATAGGTTTAATTCTAATTATTGCTGAATATTTAGATATTTTTAATGCATTTTAAGGCGTTTTAATTTTAGTTCCATTAGTGTAGGTTAAATTTGGATCATTTTCTTGAAAAATCTTTTCATTATCAAAAACTAATTATTGCAAATACTAGAATTTAATTCTATACTACAGGGGGAACACGGGCACATTAATACACTTTTTTTTGGAAATCTAAAAAATGATTTTATCAACGGAAATAATTAGACCTAATACACTATATTTATTCATTTGTTAATCTAATATAGGATTTCAGTCGGGTTTTGTTCATAAATGAAATAATAAAATATTTATAACACTTTTTTCCTAAAAATGGATTTGCATCAATCTGCCCCATGCAACGGGTACATTGATGCACACGGAAATATCGAAAATAATGATGGTTAATAGGTCTGGTATCAAAACAAAATAAATTTGTTTTATCAATAAACTTTATATTCGAAATCAAGTTATGAAGTTTAACAAAGAAACAAACTCTTATTTTAATAAAATTTCAACATTTTTAATGAGACTGGAAAATTGAAACAATAATGCTTCAGAAGATAATTTGTCTCTACAAATAATATAGGAGAATGTGTGTCTATGTGTGTAAATATACTTTGGAGGGAGAGAATGTGTACCTCGAAGCCGTTTTTGGAAATTTTAATGAGTTAAAAATTAAGGGTAATTTTCGCGTTCTTCCTTGATGACTTCCGAAAAAAAATTAGCGCAAAAATAATTTTCACACCATCTAAAAATGCAAAAAATTATCTTTTTGATGATATTAATTAAATTTCCTTACAGTTTTTCTCTCCAATTTTAATAAATTCGTAAAAAATTTTAAACTTAATTTACAACAATTCTTTTTATTTTTGCACTGAAATTCAAACCGTTTTCATTGTTTAAACAAATAATAAATTGCGTGTTTCTCTTAAATAGTTCATTTTTACTTTTTTTTCCATTTCTGAAGACGATTTTGCAAAGTAGTTGCTGTTAAGGCGCATTGATACACACAGAAGATGCGTATCAATGTGCCCCGGAGTCAACTGTATCAATCTGCCCCAAAGACTTTTTTACTTAAAACAAGTGGTCACGCAAAATCAACGCTAAAAAACTTCAAAACTTAATATAGTTCAGAAAAATAAATGTTTTTTTCCTAACTTTGGAGTAGATTCCCTGGCAGGAAAACGTAATTAGTGAAAGAAATCACACAACACGTACTTAGAGTAAAATTTACTTCGACTACAAGATTAGCGGTTTGATTCATTTGTAAGTTAACTTTTGACTTAACATGGCTGAAAAATTTACCGTGTTCTAAGGGTTACAGTGGCAGATATATGAGGGGATATGAACATCTTGAGCCATTCCAATCATCAAAATTTAAGAACTGTATCAATGTTCCCGCGTATCAATCTACCCGAACTCCCCTATACAATTTCAAAGACAGAGATCTTTTTTGTTGAAAATATGTTCATTATTTTTTGAATATAAATTCTATTTTAGACATTTTATTTTTTTACTGAAATTTCAGAGCTATTCTATCTTTTTTTTTATGTAATAGAAAGTTTAATAATCAATTTCATTATGCTCTGCGAAATAGTACGATTTATTTTCAACGAGCAAAATTTTCCTTTGACAGATGAAGATATTTGAGAAATTTATTTGTAATTGCAATTGTAAGATTGAATGTAAAAAACTGATTTTTTACAAACAAAAAAAAAATCTGAGAGTTTGTGACTTAGAAAGAAATTTGGATGCTGTTGATTAAATTTTTGCTTTTGAACGTTGAATTATTCATACTATCGATAGTTCAAACATCGTTAAAAATAAATTATTTCGCAAACATCAAGATACGGTTTTGAGAAACAGAACAAGAGGAAAAAATAAATTTAGTGCATCACACACTTGGATGAACACAGCCACAACAAAAAAAAAGTACTTTTTGAGTAAGAAAGCAAGCCTGAAGTAAGAGAAGGCAACGTAAGGTACAAGGGCAATTTGTCCGCTTTAGCAGCAAATATTGCTAACAGATTCTGGGAACCTCTGGGGTTACACACTGTGGACTTTGCTCTAAAACTTTTTTTTTTAATGTTCCTCTAGGTGTGCGATATGTTGTTGTTGTTTCATATCCCCCTGGTCCAAATACTAGACCAGGTCCATGATACCATGTCGCTCTAACAGTACCACAAGTCCATTCTCCCCCTCACTCCACAGCAGCCTCGCAGAGGCGCCAATACAGTCAATGACATGAGCAGGAGAAGCAGGACAGGAACAAGGGCAAGAGGAATAAGTCTTTTCTTTGTCGACGAATTTTAAGCTTTTGATATGGCCACTACGAAGTCTGGCCAATGCAGACTGTGCGGATCTTGTACCTTCGGACTGTAGAGATAGACCAGGATGATTTCCAGCATACCATTCGTGTGCGGGAGGGACTTTCCAAGTAGAATTTGCTTTAGCCCTGTGGATAGAAAATATTTCGGACGCGAAGAGTTCACCAGAGGCAGCAGACGGAAGAAGGTGTGCGATATATTTCCTCTATTTGAATATAGTATTTTGTGTGTGCACAGGGCCGCCGAGAGCCGAGCCAGGCCCCAGGACAGAGTACTAGCAAACGCTCCAGATATAACCCTGGCGTGTGCGCCCCCCTCGCGAATTATGACTGTTGACTAACCAGCAGGTGGAAGTCTTTCTTCCGCTTGCCCAGTCTCGTCGCGTATTGTTGCGGAAATCTGACTACTAGCCACCGACTGTAATTTCGATTAATAAGCAAATAAAATAATAATATTAAAAACAAATATCTAAAAGAATAAAATTATAAAATTAGAAACAAAGGAAACAACCTAAGCTTCTGGAGTGCGCAAAAGCTGCTAGCAACCAAGAAAACATTGAACATACAATAAAAGCACCATAAAACAAAATGAAAATTATTTAGAAATTAAGATTGAACAATGAATAGGTTTCTACCAGATGAACTTTATCAAGGCGTCACTCATCTGAGTAGATTCAAAATAAGAAACAACAGAAATGCTTTCCCGTATGAAATTTCGACAAAAAGTTATATATATTATTAAACTATTCTTCTTCTTCTGATTATCAGGGTGCTTCGGGTCACATGAGATTTCAGTGAAATTCTGGTGATTTTTTTAAAAACTTTTTGTCGAAATCGCATGCAGAAAAGCATTCCTGTTGTTTCTTATTTTGAAATGACAGTAATACATTAACAAATTTATAAATTGAATAAATTAATTAAATAATAAAAATTCATAGTATTTTATATAAAGGCGCAAATGCAGCTATTTATAATATAATACAAAAGAAAAAATTAGATAAACTAAACGAAAATTAAAATGAAACAAAAAGAAAGAAAAAAGTAAAGACAAAAAACAGCAATTAATTAATCTAAATTTGCTGTTTTTTGTCTTTACTTTTTGTTTCATTTTAATTTTCGTTTAGTTTATCTAATTTTTTCTTATTTTGAATCTACTCAGATGAGTGACGCCTTGATAAAGTTCATCTGGTGGAAACCTATTCAATGTTCAATCCTAATTTCTAAATAATTTTCATTTTGTGTTATGGTGCTTTTATAATTTCGATTAATATATTGAGAAGGTGGAAGTTTTATATTTGGAGAAAATGTCTAAATATTATTCATTTCATGCTGGGTGCCATTTTTCGTGGATAAAAAGTACTCTTGGAAAAGATAGAAACTACTCCAGGGGTTGCGGGCCCCTTCTGGGCCGCCGCCCCGGGGGTTTTACCCCTCTCTCGGCGGGTCAGATTTCCCATAGGATGAACTTAGGCCATGGCCTAGGGCGCAGCCGTCGGGGGGGGGGGGCGCCCAATATACAGAAGAAATAACAGCCAAACATTTACAAATTTTTCAGTATTATTTTGAAAATAAAAGAGATCGATATAAAATATGTTTTTGAAATTTACATTCGTTGCATTAAATATATTGAGGGATACATTTTTTTTTCCCTGTCTGTTATGGACCTTATCTCTCCCTTGCATGTCTTTGCATTGAAATCGATTTCATAAGATTTGTCCACTTCAGTGACCCTTCAAGTCTATTCGTGGACAAAAGCGCGAACGAAGAAGTTGTAATTGGTATTTCAGACGATTTCAAGAAATTCAATGTAAAGTATTTTAGCAGATGTTAATGATGTGTTATTTCAAAAGAAGTGTAATTTTAAATAAAAAAAAATAATGTAGTTCAAAGATTGTATTAATTGCTTATATGTTTCTAAGATAAACTATTGTATATTAAATTGATAACGCCAAGCAGAGTATGCTTTGGCGTAGGGCGTAGAAATGTGTAAATCCGGCCCTGGGCCTTTGTGTGTTTGTTTCTCAAGAAATAACCGCGCCTTGGCAATACTTTTGTTCCCAAGTTTTCTACAGTTTCACAGAGTCCCGAAAGATGGCGCCATAATCCATAATGGAAACAAAACACGTTTCTTCTTATCTCCTAGCGACACGATGGAATGATTCACTGTTCCAACCGAAAAGCCATTTAGAAATATCTATAGTTTTTTCTGTTCGCGGTTTTAAACAAAATATACTGTTCAAAGAGACTAATATTTTGCGATTTCACATTTTTGTTTCGTTTAAAAAAATTGCATTAATTCTTTAGTTAATATTTACTGGTTTGTGTCAAAATGTTGTGCATTGTATCAATTTCTGTTTCATTTATTATTTTATGTACATAATCTAGACATAAAATTATTACATGTTTAGATACATAAGTAGACACACAGAGTACTCAGTAATACGAATACTTTTATTATTCAGTATCAATGATTAGATTCAATTTTTTGCAGGAATCACGTCTTGAATATTCATAACTTTAAAAACGTTTTTACTCAATTTAGCTTTCGAATTAATTTTTTTAAAAATATTTATTTATTTATTTAGCGTTTTAAATAAAAACAATGGACACCAAGTATTTGTGGCAATAAATCAGGAAATTCTGTATTTATTTGGCATGTTTTTTCGTAATATGTGTATGATTTTTTGCGCATTTATTTTACTCACTCGTACTCCGATTTATTGTGTATTTATTATTATTTAAAATAATGAGATGCATTCAGTTCTATTTACAACAGTTGACTTAAAAAATGTTAAATTTTAAGAATTTTTAGATAACCTGCAAGAACTGATGTAGATCCCTGATCTCATTGCTCCATCAAGGCTATTCGTTGAAAACAAAATAGAAATATCAGGAAGAATTCCAAATATCTTTGTGAAACAGAGCCAGAATTCCTCGAATGAATCTTTGTCATTCCGTGTTTCTTATTTCTTCAGGAAGTTTGTTGTTGCCTGAGACCATGCATTTTAGACTTCATGTTGAAGCAACGAATTCTATATTTTGGAGATTTGATTCGCAAGATTTTGTTCATCTTTTGGCTGGGAAATTTTTTAGTCTTGGGAAATCTTTTTTGAATTTTGATGGACGTTTTAGCCCTACAGTTCTCTTATCACCAGTAAATGAAAAATAAATTTAAATATTTTATTTTAAAAAGTTTAGTATGGAAAAATTGAGGTGAAATGAATAATCTAATTTTTCCACTCGCTATCCTATTTTATATAGATCGCAAAGTTAAAAAATAAATCAGAAAGCAGAATAATTATTAATGGTGAATCAAAGGCAGTTTTATTGTAAATAATTATTAGACAGATTTATCTTAAGTTTTTACCCCAAAATTTAAAAAAAAAAAGTGGTCGAGAAACTTTTAGCGACCCACAGTTTAAGCTCATTGAATCAATTATTATTTGTTGAAGCCATCGATTTTCGGTCAAACTGTGCTTTAGAATCTTCTGTTTGAAGAAGCGAACAACTCTTGGGAGATTTTTAAAGGTGGCCCCCCCCTCCCGAAAATAGACAGACCAAAGAAGTTTTTTAGTGTAATTTTGAAGTGTTGCGTTTCTTTTTTTAAAAAATTAAATTTGAAAACTTGAGAAAACAATGACTTTATTAATAATATCGCATAATGATATGAAAAAATAACATAATTTATTACCATTTACCTAATCAGGAATAGGACATTACGAAAAATTGACATTAAAAGAACTCCTTTCAGAGCGAAAACACGAAGTATTCTGAAACACCAGTGTATGCCAGTGTTTCTCAACCTTTCAGTATTTGCGACCCAATTTTCTATCATAATTTTCATCGCACCCCTCCTCACACAATAACCATATGTACAATAATAATACATTGTGCAGTACTGATACAGTCCTATTTATAAGTGTATTATGTCAGTGTAAATGTGTATTTTATTTTTTACTGTCAGAATATATTTTGTTTTACTTTAATTTCAGTAAATTAATCATTTTTTAAATAATATTTTCTTTTGGATATGCTCGCGCCCCTCCATTTAGTGTTATCATGCCCCCCTAGGGGAGGGCCCCACAGATTGAGAATCGCTGACGTATGTGAAAGACATTCCCGTTCTAAATCCTAAGGCCGAACTGTATATAAAATAATTTATGGCTCTCAAAGGTCTAAAGGTCCCAAATGAAATAAACTGCATTTGACAATGTCCAACTTTTTACTTTTGGCCCACTGTGTGTCGCCATATTTGGCTTTAAAAAAATTAAATAAACGCATGAATACAGGGTGGTCATAAATTACTGAACCCATTTCAAAATTTAATTAAAAAAAACTAACGATATTACAACTGCGTTTTTTTTAATGAGAGAGCAAATAAAGTTTTTCTTTCAGATAGGTGGTGTACCATTACGGCGCTCTAAATTGGCTACAGCGAGAGATTTCCATACGCAATGGCTACCGATCAGCAGAAGCCGAGGCGCGTTTTGTGATTTCCTTTTTTAGTTTTTATTGAATACCTCCAAGACTATTCAGTTTTCGAGATATTGATTTAACAAATTAAAAAGCGTAAAGTTCCCTACAAATACATGCTTTTATTTCTCTTCTAGCTTTAATAGTTTCGTAGATAATGGCTCTCAAAAATAGGAGATCTCCAATAATTTGCGACCACCGTAACGGCGTGTTACCTATCTGAATTTTTTTTTTTAAATGTGCTCTCATTTTTGTGACATTATTATTTAATTTTTGAAATGGGTCCAATAATTTATGAAGTGGGTCCAATAATTATGTATTTTGTCCTCGCATATCTCAATTTCTTGTCTGTTAAGAAGGTGTGATATCATATCATTCGTCATTTCTCAAAATTATATTGAAATATAATAAATGGAAAATAATGAATGTTATCCATCTCTGTATTTTGGAATCGATTTGCAGAATGATTAATAAATAATACAACAATTCAATTTCTCGCTTGTGGTTTTGATTCAAATAGGTAAGACTTGCAACGTGTCAGAATTCATAAATACATTTGGCCGAAAAAAAGCTGATTTTATCAGTTTCTTCATATTAGCATTCACACATATAGATTTTAGTACAGAATTAAATGTTTCTGTTCATTAAGAAATAGAGATATCATATACTGCTCTAAAAATCACTCAGTTTAAGGAAAGTTGGAACCCCAAGTCCGTTAACCCTAATCTTGTTATTTCGATGTATATTTTCTCAAAATCTGTTACAGATTCATGTTTAAAAGTTTTTATTCAAGTAAAGTACATCCTTCTCATTATACTGAAATGACTTTTTTTTAAAAAAAATTCAAAAATTTATTTTTTATAAATGTTTTTGTGTCAGAACAAAAAATGTAAAATAGGCCATTTCGATGTACCTTTTTTTCAAAATCCGTTATAGATACATCTTTGAAATTTTTCATACAAGTAAAGTACACCTTTCTCATTTTTTACATTTTTTTGTGTCAAAATAGTGTAAAACTTCACTATGTCTAATTAATTATTTTGTAAATTTATAAAAAGTTAACCAAAAGCTCATTTCAGTATAATGAGAAAGATGTACTTTACTTGTATAAAAAATTTCAAACATGAATCTATAACAGATTTTTTGAGAAAAGGTACATCGAAGCAACAGGGTTAGGGTTAACCAACTGCCCTTAACAGCTTTTGTCATAGCTTCTGTAGGTTCATTATACCTTTCCACAAACAAATATTTTAAGCACTGTCGATATCGTGGTTTTAAAACCATCATCATAACAAATGTTAATTTGCATCTTGGAACCAAGTGCTATTAGAGCAAAACTTATAGCCATTGTTGAAACCCATTTTACATATTTTTTTCTGTTTCCCTCATAAGCTTGACGAAAACACCCCGTTTTCTGAGAAATTTAAATGATTTGTTTAATGTATTTGCAAACTTTCGTGATAAGGACGATATACATTCGAAATCCGAAGTTTCCCAAATGTTAGCTGCTCCACTAAGTTTCATTTTATTCTGTTACATTCGCTCTCTGTATCTAAGCATCACGAGGCAATAGTGGGACTGTATTGCGAAAGAGCGTTGCATCCGGATGTATTTAAAGCAGGCCATTCATATCTCTTCCAAAATTGAAATTTTGGAACAAGGGAAGGAAAAAGCAGTCGTCAAGGTCAAAAACCTATGAAATTTAGAACAAATGATTCGAACCGATGGAATTCCAACCAAACCAAATTCCAGCCCTTTTTGCGCCGATTCTTTAGGTGGGACCCTTATCGAGGGTAGTCGACACATCAAACGATTTGACTGGATTGGGACCTCGCGACGAGGCTACCTTTATCGGAAATCCGCTGAGTGGGGGAAATGGGGGGATCGAAGAGCCGCTGTAGAGGGGGAGAGAAGATCGTTCTCCCCTACTGCCAGCGCGCTTTGGAGCTTCATACGAATGACGTGCCTAATTTTTCTACTTGAATGGGCGGGGAAAAAAACAGTGTTGGGACAAATGGATGGAATGGAGTACAGATGAATTGCCGGGTTAATGTGCACCAAGTCTATGGTATATGGGGTCGAACGCGGAAGAGCGAAATTCTTCCTCTTGACCCCACAAAACTGAAATGTACATACATTTCTAGTGCAAAATGTGTATCTTAACATGTTCACTTGGATTCGTATGTTTTTTAGCCCTTGATTATACATGATAACGAGAAATTATAGAACTGAACGTTAAATTTAGCAAACGGACAACATTCGGTGATAGCAATGCAAATCGACTGTTTGACGACAAAGCAAATGGGCGCTAGCAAGTAGGACAAGGATGAGCACCCGCCCATTTTTGTTAGACAGAAAACTTGATGAAAGTAACTGTTTAAATGATTGGTTGTTGGTGGAACAAAGCAATTTTTGTAAGAAAAAGAAGATTGAAAGAAAAATTCAAAATATCTTCTTTTTTCCTTTTGGATTGTGTTTTAATTGGATAGAACTTCCATTCGAATAAAATGTACTGGAAGACTAAATTAACTTCTTCTGTTGAAACTGATGTGGGAAGAGATGAAAACAAAAAAAAGAGCATGAGTTGGCGGCTGTGCAATCTAAAAAGATTAAAAAATTTTTAGAAGTGAGCACTAAATGGCTTCAAACAGATTTTAGATCGCATTCAGCATTTATTTTTTATTTAAATATTGATAGAAATGAATATATTCGATCAATGCAGAATGGGAAGTAAATTTTTAAAGCTAGTTAAGTTGCTTCAGAGACAAAATTCTTTACAAGTACAAGGTCGAGACAATTAGGATATATAGTTTTGGATGAATAAGAAATAATACAATGCATAGTTCACAAGAACCGTGCAAATATTGAACTAAATCCTTATTTATGATTGGTTACAAATCCTTAGTAAGCCTATAAATAAGCTGTACAAAATATAATTTTTATAGCTGTAATGATTTTAAGTAAGGATAGCTTAAAATCCAACGAACATTAGAGAGTTGACGTCTTAAAACAAATAAACCTTCATAGACGCAGTGAATTTAATAGCTATAACACGCCAGTATGACTGTTCCCTTTTCTTGAATAGTAGAGTGTAATTCAGTATCTATCCGCTAGAAAGGAAAACTAATAGCGCCAGAATCAAGGATACCCGGTTTTACCCTACTTTCCCCTATTTGAATTCTCATTTGTTTTTGTGAAAAATGTGGTTTAAAAATAAGTTTTTTTTAGACAATGATATGTATGTTATATTAATGAAGTTCCTTCAGTGGCGAATCTAGGATTCTGGTCGGGGGTGCTGAGGTCATAAAAACTTTGTATCGTCGTGATGAATGTCAAACTTCAAGGCTAAAGTAAAACAAAACTCTTTAACTTTACAGACTTTTCTCACCTGACAATAAGAATCATAAAGAACAATACAATACTTTCGATAATTTAATAAAAAGTACAATGAAATAACTTGCCAAAAAATGTCTTCGACCGTGTCAATGCTACAAGTACAAGTGGAATGACTACAAAAGTAGCAAAATTTTCGAGCCTTTCAAGCCGGAAAGTAATATTGAAACGTTTTTATTATTTTTTTTAAAGAGAGAAATTGAGAAAAAACAGTTGTAATGATGTTAAATCAGAAATTCTGGCTTGGCTCTGGGGGAGCTGCAGCAACGATAGCCCCCCCCCCCCTGGATTCGCCACTGAGTTCTTTCACTTCAATCCTCTTGAAACTTTTAAAGGGACAAGTTATTATTTAAGTATTGGTTCTTACTAGGCAAGTATTTCAGATGTTAGGTATAAGAAAGATAAAGTTAGGTATCTACGATTTTAGTCATTTGGCAGAGTTTTTTATGTTCTGTTCTACTTTTACGTCAATTACAATCGTTTACTTGACTTGAATTAGAGGGGTTATGGGATTTGAAGTAACAAAGGCTGTAATCCCCTACAATCGTTTACTTCACAGAAAATAATGGAGAGGAATTAAAATACTATTGCCAATAAAAAACATCCGACAGAATGTTACAAAGAATACAACCAGCTCCTTTTAACTGTGCCAATTTCAAGATTTTTAGAAACGAAGCTGGACCACTGAGCTACGACGTGAAAAATGCCACGGATCATTCTTCTTGCTAGCCTCCATTGCCATACATAAAGAAGCAAAATATCAGGTGATTCCACAAGTAATGGAGAAATCTTAAGTTAGCCGTCAATTACTCTGGGGCTTTGTGTGTAGTAAGCAGAAATTATAATTCACGGTTAAATAATGCTAATACATTTAGTTTATTCCAAGTATCGAAGTATCTTTTAGCTCCAAATTTCATTTTCACTTGAAATCATTTCTTAGAAGAAATCGTCTCATTCTGCAAAAAGCAAAGCATACTTTTGCTAATGTCAGTGTAATCGAATCAAGTCCTGCTGACAAAATCGGACGCAAAATATTAGAATTTGAGGAAATTTCTTTTTCAAAAATTTCTGTGGGTTGGATTACGATTCTAGACATCCTCATTTCTAAATTGATTCAAGAAGTTGAATATAAAACGTCCGATTTTTTTTTTCTTTTTTTCCCGTCTTTGAATAGCTGCGTATCAGGTTTTTGTATAACAGACAGACGCTCGTCAATTACGCAGTTTTTGATTTTCATTCGGATCAAATGTGGTCTTTGAACAATTTTTGAAAGAAAGCTGCATTCTTTAAACCTTCTATAAATGTCAAAAATATTTATCACAATTCCTTACTAGTTACACTTTGGAATATAAATCTTCTTTGTTATCATTATTTTCCTTAATCAATAGCAGGACATTTTGTGTTGATGGCTATAAATATATCGTTTCTTCAAGATAAATTGTACTCCTACTCTACTGTAATTGCACACAGCAGGATACAGAAGGAATCATCGCAAAATATTTTGATAAGGTTTTAAAATGCAAAAATCTGATTAATATTTAATAATAAGTGAAATATCCTGCTAGGATAATTTTTTTTGTATGAAGAGTAAGAGATCGATTAACCCTGCAGCGGCGCGCGTTTTCAAGAGATAATTGCATTGTGCTTCGTATTACATATTTATATCGTTCTTTTATAAATTTAAGTCCAATTTTTATTTATAAAATCTTTGTTTACTATTAATCTAATAAATACTGATAATTTAAATAAAATCTGGATTTATTTTTGTAAAAGAACACGATATATTTATGTAATACGATGCATGATATGTCGTAAAATTTGTGCAGGCGCGTCCGTTGGAAGGTTAAAAATGAATAAACATAAAGGAGACTCAAGCTATTAATATTTTGTTTATATAATGCTGTCATACGCTTCATATCATGTCTATGAAGATTCAGCTTTACTAGAAAAATTTCCGTTCTAAATGTATGCATTCAATCACAGTATATTGGTGGATACTTCTTGGTTGGTGAAGTAACAGTAATTTAATTTCGTACTTTTAAGTCACAAGATAATTATATTAACATATTATGCATGCCAGCAAGAAAGGAAAATTTGAAATGATTTTCTTTGAAATCAGTAATATTAACACAAACCGAAAATTGATGCGCTTAAACACGCAGGTTGCTTAGAAGTTTTGAAAAGATTCAATCCTATGCATATTTCACCTTTTATTTCAAAACAGAAGAAAAGAATTTAGAATCTTAAATGACTATATTTTCCCTCGGTTAGATAAATGAAAAATATTCATTGTTGGAAATTTATTATTTAGTGAAATGAACATTTTTCACATTTGCATCCTGTTCTGCAGTCATCCATTTTAGATCCATTTTATTTGAAATCTGAGATAGAATAAAACGCATTTTCTTTGAACACAGGACTGATACCATTCCTTGTTGTGTAGAGTTGAAAAAGAATTGATATTATAAATTCGAACCACATTAAATTTAGAAAAAACTTACGAATTGTGTTTATACTTGATTATTGACTTCTGATGATTATATGGAAGGTTCACACTGTTTGTCCTATCATTCTAAAATTGAATGATATGCCTTATTCAAGGGTATGGCATCAGACTGAGTGTTTTGCGTATTATCTATTCAATACCTTCAGCATCTATTGCTGTGAAGTTTTCTTAGAAACTGTGCTTACACCTGATGCACATCAAGATATTATCAATTTTTGATGTTGACTGTAACTATGCAATCAACACTTTTGGTCAAAATTAGATGCACTACTCAGATATTCAAAACTTTTTCTTTTACTTCTGAAAGACTAATAATTATTATGAATAACTACTTTATAGTAAATTCTTTTCACAAATATATTATTCTTCGAAATTCACTTTTTAATCCACATATCCTAAAGTTATCCAAAATGTAACAATTTGCGTTGCGAAAGCACTGATTTTGAATTCATCTCTGACTCATTTACACGGTTTTATTTACTTAGACTTGTTTCATATTTGTAAGATGGAATTTTGTAACCGCTTTTTCACTCACTCCCTGATGTACTATAGTAGTGGTTCCAGATCTTTTTGGTTGTGCGGACCACCTGTTTTTGAGGCCCATTACATATATAAAGTCATATCTTAATATTCAAAATGAAAATTATCAGGCATATCTATAATGCAAATGCAAATGTTTAAATTTTTTTAATTATACTAATTAGAAAATATATTCTAAGAAATAAAAATATTAAATCATATAATCCCAATAAATAAAAATACTAAATATATTCTAAGAGCATATGGAAAATTAGAACATGTATATTAATTCTGTTACATTCAAAAACTATTGCAAAAAGACAATCCAGAAATTTGGAGTTTTCAACAATGAAATTGTTTGCAGAGCTTTGGATGTGCTAATAGCCAGTTAAATCGATTTTGTTGTACAAACCATCCCAGTTACTACTGTTGAAAAAACAGGAAGGGTAATAAACCCTAAAAATGAAAGAAGAAAAAATATCATGCCTAACCCTAAATTAACCCTCCAGGGGGGCGCGTTTTCAAGAGATACTTGCATTGTGCATCGTATTACATATTTATACCGTTCTTTTATAAATTTAAGTCCAATTTTTATTTATAAAATCTTACTATTATCTTACTTATTACTTATCTTGTTTACTATTAAGCTAATAAATACTGACAATTTAAATAAAACCTGGATTTATTTTTATAAAACAACACGATGTATTTATGTAATACGATGCATGATATGTCGTAAAATTTGGGCAGGCGCGCCCGCTGGAAGGTTAATGCATCGCTATATGAAAAGAATATATCATATATCTAAAATAAACTTAACAATATATTGCACTAAAATTAATTGATTCACTATTCTATAAAAATTTTCAATCTTTTTAACTAAGAATTATAATATCAATGTGTTTCACTTAACTTTTTACCAATATACAAAAAATCCGCTATATATATAGTTAAATATTTCACAAACAATTAAAACTCAAATATCATTTTCAGTATATATACCTATTAAACCAATAATTAAAATTAAATATAAATATAATGTTACATAATTAATAATAATACAATGAAATACATAAAGATAATTAGATTATAAACTATTACTATGAAAAAGACAACCCAAAATTGGAATTCCAACAATCAAATGCCAATCGGTCTTAGGAACCGATTATGTCGCATTAAATTCAATTTTATAGGCGCCTAACCTTCTGCGAAAGCCAATTGTTGGAAAAAAGCAAAAGTATAGGAGTAAATCTCCAAAATATTTCATGCACGTATTTGTCAGTAATTAGTAAAGTTTACTTTAAAAGGATTGAAAATAGATTGTTTATAAAGCAAAGTACGAGTGACGACTCATGAAGCTCCCCTGACTCTTCCGCGGCCCATAGGTTGGGAACCGCTGTACTAGAGCTGTGAAATTTTGTACAGTTGTGTGTTCCCGATGAAAATGCATTATTTTAATATTTTAAGAACATAATTGTCACTTAATATATCATTTTAAGCAAATTTTGATTCCCTATGAGTGGCGTCACCTGTAAATGAATGATTTCATAATGTTTAAAATAATGAATTATAAATGAAACACTAAAAAGAGGGAAAATCTGAAAACTTCCCTGTCCAGTACACTAATAAAAGCGTGTTTTTACCAATTGCTATAGAAATGTTTCTCTGTTTCAGGTCTCAGCCACAGATCCTGACTGTGGAGTGAACGCGATGGTCAACTATACATTTGCGAAGGGTATGATGTCTTTACAAGATCTGACCCTGCAGCAAGTCAGTGGAGACTTGTGTATAGCGAGGCCGCTGGATCACGAAACGCGAAGTTCCTATGAGATTCCAATATTAGCGACAGATAGAGGTAAGTATATTTGTTTTTACTCCATTAGCTGCTGTGAAGAAGGAAAATACCATGTTTTGTATTATATTAGAAATTTGAAATAAAAAAAACTGTTAAAGTGGTGATAACAGATTTCAATATAATGCTAGGAAATGTTTCTAATTTCCATTTATACCTATATTAACCATATTAACTTTCAACTTGTACTTCCTGGTTAGCTTGAACCATTTTTATATCATGAAAAATTTCTTTTAAATCACACAAGCTTGCATGTTGCGACACTAAAAATGTCCGATGCGGAAAAAAATTGCTTAATGTTATAAGGGCTAGTACTTTTTATAGAACAATGCAAGGCTCTTCATCTATCTTCTTAATTTTGGTTGTAATTTTTCCTTCTAACTGCTTTTAACAGCGACAAGTAGTGCAATATCTAAGCACATAATTTCTTGAGTAACCTCAAGAATAGGTCTACCCCCCGACCTGCCTTGGCACCTGGGTCATCTGAATGACAGCCGCTGCAATAGCTTCGAGTACTGAGGCCGGAGTCCTAATAGCCATTCACCTGGCCACGGCCCGACCCCTCCCGAAGGAGGTACGTACTATCACTGAAGGAGGGATCCACGGCAACTCCATTACTATACCAACAGGGGAAGCGAGTTCCCGCTTACTTGTCCGGCGGCAATTCATACCTGTGTACTCGCGGTGCCTTAATTTCTTGAGTAAGTTTATTCTCATAGTCGAAGTATAATCAGCCGACAAAATGAAAATATTGGGTGTGTACATAGATGCTGTTAAGTACAGATTGCATGCAACTGAATCTGGGAACAGTTGTAAGTGAAATGTTAAACAGCAGCCTTTAATAACAAAGACATTTGTTGAAATTGTGAAAATAATTAATTTTATTTTATTAAAAATGCATAGTTTTGTGTAAAAAAGAAGCAAAAACAGCATTTGCAGGAAGTTTTTCATCATTATTTTATCGTAAAGAAATCTGTAGCTGTACAAAGTATTGTTTGCTGATAGGAATTTATCGTGAACATAAACTTCATCAATACAAACATGTACAGTCGTGGGGAAGAAAAAAGGAGCCACCCAGCATTATTCTGCGATCGTTCATTGGGCATTTAAAAAATAAGGTACCGATCTTCAGGAAATAATGTGTATACTAAAAAGATTCTGTGGTTAAAGATTTTATAAGGGGTCATCTAAATATTTAAAATTGCACTAACTTCAAAATTTTCAATAGCAACATCCATTTTTGATGTCATAAATAAATTTCTCATGAAACAATACCCCAAGAAATAAATTTTAGTTAATATGCCATGAATATATCGGAAGATATTCGACATTTTGTGTTCTAAATAGAAAAGGGGTCGTCTCCACATTTAGATAGAGAAGTTCTCTGTTTGCGTTTAAATGCCGGTAGTAGCATTTTAAATTATTTCGCACTTTAAATGTTATTTTCAAAGTAATGATCTACATTTTACAATCAGTAAAACTTGATGCGTAAAAAAATAAATAGTGTAATATTATACCACTTTAATTCATAAAATTTTAATTTATATATATAAATAGTTAAATGTTTATATATTTACATTTTACAAAATAAAGTGGTGTAATGATTATATTTAATAATGAAAACGTTTTCGAAATATATTATGCCCCCTTAAGTGCATCGTTTTACAGCGAAAATAGAAAATTTAATGTAGCTTCAAAACTTCTCGTACGAATATTCTGAAATTTTGCATAGGCTTCTGCTTAGATTACTGTTAAAATTTATAAGTGTTGCTATTAGAAAAATTTTTAACATCAGTTTTGATAAAATATTTCATGTTCTCAAAATTATTTTAAAATAAAAAGTAAAATTGTAAAATGTGCAGAATAATTTATACTACATAAAAAAAATGTAGGTCAATAGTTATATTATTTCTCAAGATATCAATAAAAATTCAAAATTTTACTTTTAACATTAGAACATAACATTTTTAAAGAAAAATGTGTACTTCAATTGGAAATTAATATATTATAAATATGTTTATGACACCTTATGAAAATTTTAAACATGAAACCTTTTACTAGACCTTATTTACTGAAAATTGGCACCTTTTGTTTTAATACGCGATGAACAACGGCAAAATAATGCCAGATAAATCCTTTTTTTCCCCTGCGACTCTATATAGTGGTTTCGGTGGTTTAAAAATAATTATTTCGATACTGGGGGGCATAATTCAAAGGGCATTGAAAAACCAGATGAATTGGATATATTACTAGATGAAGATCTTCGCTAGAGCTCAAGAAGAATTGAAGTTAGCACGTTCTCTGAAGCTGTTTTCCAACATAACGATGATCGACCATGTGTTGTTAAGGAGGATGTGCTGTGTATTCACTGAAGTTGCTCCTTCAGATAACTGTAATGGAGAGCGGATCAGTTCTTATGAGAATATCAAAAGTTGGATTGATGACTGAATTTGTCGAAAATGTTGTTGTTTTTAAACAACCAGACTTATTCCTTCACGAAATCTGCTTTTATATGTGGTACACTATAATCAATCGAATGGTCCTTGCGCTATAAAACTCAAACCAAACTTTTTTATATGACAGTTGTACGCTTCTTACTTAGCTAATGGAACTGGTTAGTGACATGATGTTAAATGATTTGCATTCAATTAATGGAGTGACATGCAGTGATAGTTGAGCTGTATAAGAGAACTATTCAACTATGAAGTTTCAAAATATTATTTAAACATTTCCATTCGTTAAAAGTTATTTTCTCTAGGCATTTAAAGTCTTGTGATATCTCACACTCTGGATTTTTGAAAGATCATTTCAACACTTAACTATCGAGTGATGTATTTTAAAAGTAAAAATCATCCCTCGATCTTTTTGATTTCAGGAGGACTAAGCACAACGGCGGTCGTGAAGGTCCAAGTGCTGGACGTGAACGATAATCGGCCGGTGTTCTATCCATTGGAGTATAATGTCAGTCTGCCAGAAGGGGAAATCGTGTCATCAGCTATTGTGGTCATAGTCGCGACAGATGAGGATTCGGGACATTTTGGAGAGATCTATTACGAAATCATCGCAGGAAACGACTTAGGGTTATTTCAGATGGATCATCGAACAGGTAATTGGATTTTGACTCATTTGCTTATTTGTGATTTCATGCACAA
>BGPR01000808.1:0-55938 GCA_013235015.1 Araneus ventricosus | reverse complement strand
TTGAATAACGTTTTGAGAAATCATTGTTATGGTCGACAGTTTTCCTCGAAAATATCATTTCTCAGAAAACACATTTAAAGTTTTCATGCAACTTAAAATAACGCTTACAGTTCGGTAATAAACAGCTGTAACTCCATTTGTAATTCACGTAGAGTAAAAAGTGAGACAGTTTTAGAAAGCTGATTAAACAGGCTACAAAATTAAGTCAAAAAAATTTTTTTTGATAATTTCATCAAAAACGACGATTTTAAACCAGTCGGATACCTTATGCAAGTTACTTAGCAAATTTAATGTTGTTTTAATCTTGCAGCATCAAAAACGAGAGATGCTTCCACTGCCATCTTCATAAAAGGCATCAAACTAATAACTAAACATTAAATATCATTCGTCAAGCCAAGTGTATTTTTCTCCTTGAGTGGAATTCCGCCGATTTTCTTTTTAAATTATTCGAAACGTTGATCGGCTCAATTTACTGATGATGGACATTTTAACCCTTTAAAATAACTATTCTATACAGTAGTTAAGTATTTTTTAATAAAGTAAATACCAGCCGTCTTCATGGTTTTCTCAGGAAAGTGTTTTTAAAACTTCTAATGGACCTTATGCACCGTTTGGGTTCGAGAGTATAGAAAAACAGCTGTGGAGGAATAAACAAAACGATCGGCCTATAAGCGACTCAGAAATAAAAGCAGTTCTGAGTCAGCTGTTTAAGACTGACCAATGGCTGCCTCCGGCAGGTCACGTGTCGGAGGATGTGACGTCACATGAATAAGGTCCATTGTGATAGGCATTTATTCCGTACTGTTCCTGAAGCCTTCCTCTTGTTCCGCTCATTGTGCCCATGCATCTGCGTCATGCAGTCAATTCACGTCACATTACAATCATGTCGAAAGCATCTTCATACCGAACTGCATGTGATCTTCAGATGTGCTATATTTTTAGTTGCGGTAGAATGCACAATGGATTCGAAAAGTAAATTGTCTCGGCGCATTTGACAAATATCACTAGGACACGATTCGACTCCTTTTAGGTTTTGAAATGTTTCCAAAAGTTCCAATCTTAATATAAAATCGGAAATGATGAAATAAGCTCGTATTCCAAAAGAAGTCAAAACCGGTTTAAAAATGCACACAATTCGCCCATTTAAGACAAATAACAAAAAGTTGTTTTAAGTGTTAGTTCCAATGGTTGAAAAACATTTGAATTACTTAATGCTTATGTGTAATATAAAGACAAAATGATTGTAAATACTGTTTTTGAATTAATGGTAAAGGAATAAAAATTTTTTTTACTCGAGTTTTAAGATTGTAAAAGATAATTGGTTAAACTTTTAGTGAAACAATGGAAATAAGATCAATTTTATTGCAACAGTCAAAAGCATTGGAAAATATACTCAAAATTACTTTTAAAAAATGTTTTAAAATGGGGAAGTGCATGACAACGAACTTGGTATCACCGAAAAAAAAATTCGAATTTTAAAATGGTGTAAAAATTATTTTTGTGTTATATTATTTTCGGAAATTATCGCCGAAAAACGAAAATATTGTACTTAGTCTGTAACTAATTAAAATTCTACTTAAAATTTCAAAAAAAAAAAAAAATCGCTCATTGGTGCATAATGTCACCCTCCAAATTATATTTCAATCATATTTGGTAGCTCTAGATTCGACGGTATGTCCTTACAGTGACAACAGGCAGACACACACACACATTCGCTGTTATTATTAGTAGAGATGATAAAGCTCTAATATGTGAGGTATTCTATCTATGATAGTTTGAAGTACAGTCACTCTAAGAAAATTTCTGACGGTGATATCTGTATTTCAGAAGATAGGGTTTTGAGAAAAGAACATCATTATATTTTCTTTTATCAACTCTTTATAAGTGCTCTTCATTTAACTGTTTTTTGGTTTTTTTTCAATTATTTTAAGTCTAGATATGTCGATTCAATTTTCCGATTTTTAAACGAAATTTTGAATGATTTTCAGGAGAAATATTTGTTCTGCGGCCTTTGAGTACAGAGCATCCACTGCACCACTTAATAATAACGGTGAAAGATGGCGGAGGACTCGAAGCAACTGCGAAAGCCCATGTGTATATCAGTGTCATCAGCTCCGATCAGCAACCGCCCGTTTTCCAAAAGACTCGCTATACATTCTTCGTGCAGGAAGATGCAGCTCCCCAGTCGGTGGTCGGGACAGTTGTGGCCACAAGCCGAGACCCAAGTAAGGATTTCAGTAATGTGTAGATTTTTTGAATACGGATAAAGAAATCTTTGTAAATAAACTGATCGAAATTTGTTAAAAAAGACGAAAAAATAGGACGTTCTGAAATGCAGAATGCTTTCTATTTTACATATAAGGACGTAGTGTTCTTCAGTGGTTTTTCCAAGTACAACAAATGCAAATATTCTTGTGTAAAATGTACATAATGATCAAAATTGTGAAACACTAGAATTATATTGGAAAGTAGCTTTTATATATCCGGCGTCATAATTTCTTTCATGGACCGTTTCTTTTTTCCAATATTTGTCACTATCTATCTGCAACAAATATAAATCTCCTTAGACTCCCTTTTCCTTTCAAATCTAGCTTATTGATTACCCTACAATAGTATATGTGAATGATAACGCGAACAAAGAACATGTATTTTAAACTTTCAAACAACATGCAGTTCAATAACTAATGCAACTATACAAATACGTACATATCTATATTTCATGACAAAACAGTTCTAACATATTTAGTCCATTGCTCCCATTACCACGCTTTTATGCTTGCTGCAGTCTTTCATAGGATCGAGAAATAAATTAGAAAGCCATTCAACCTCCCTCGGTGTGCTATAGTTTATTTCCACTTTGCTTGAAGACGACATTCACATTGGTTCTCAGATTCAGTGACTCGCAATGTGTCAGCGGGTGTCTGACGAATAAGTCGTCAACGTTTTTCTGGCACGTTCTTGTACAGCCTGAAGCTGTTGCTGTCTTTGATCATCTGTTTCGTCTGCTCGAAATAACTTTCTTCACTTACGGTTGAATTCGACCGCTGGACTTAAGTTTCCTTCTAAGCATCCTCAAATCACTACGCTGGAGATGCAATGATAATATTGTTCGAAATTTAAATAAACAGTATGAACTCACTAACAAGAAACTGATTTTTATACTTTGCACTTCGATCTTACCTAATGCACTTTTAAGTTCACATTGAAGCACAGTTGACATCTCATCCTCCTTTTATATTGTTAAAGAACTTTCGAGATCTTCTTCATTGCTGGATTTTTCTACAGACATTTCAGAAATTCCAGATTGGTCTAGAAGTTCCATTAAAAATTTTCGATATTTTTGCAGAATGATGTGAAATGCTCCGAAAATTTATAGAAACTTTTATTAAGTTCAACAAATTTCCAAAATGTAATCGTGTTCGAAAATATTCTAGGATATTCTCGAATTTTTCAGAATTTTCTGAAAATTCTAGAATATATCAGAATGATAGAGAATATGTTAGAAGATGTAAAATGATCTATAATTTTTAAAATTTATATAATGCTGTTTAATGTTCGAGATTGTTCTGAAATGCAATAATGTTCAAAAATATTCTAGACTGATCTGGAATTCTCCAAAATGTTCTGGAAACATTTGGGTAGTCTTAGAAATCTCACTTACATAAAAGTGTTCGAAAATTTTTTAGACTATCCCTTAATGTTCCTGAATTTATAATATTTTAAGGCTCTCGCCCCTAACCATAGCAGCCACATAAGGGATATTTTACCCCCACGGTATTTTTGCTCAGTTGATAAATAGTAATTATCCTTAGTTTGGTTTAAACTGGTCCTGTGGTTTAGAAAATGTGGTTCAAACATGCATTCGTACATACATACAGAACCATAAACATACATTAAGTGACTTTTATTTGTATTAAGATTGTTCATTTACGAACAATCGGCCTATTATGCCTATGTTTATTAATTAATTTAGTAGTATGGAATAATCGGTTATGAGTTTCTTGGTGTTTAGAGTGTATAAATTTAGGGAGCTCAATAGCAGTTCATTTCATTTTGTTTTATTGTTTCATTTATTTATTTTTATGATTCAAATTACATTTTAAATCAAAGCCTAGATAAAATAGTCGTATTTTTTTTTCAAATTCTTATTTGAAACTGTAAAAAAAAAAAATTAAAAAGAGTTTTCTTTGGATTTTATAAAAATATACATGGACAAAAAAACAAAAAATAAAATTTGCTGGAAGTGAATTTAAAATAAATTACTCTTAAGGTATAATTACATATTATTCTATCGAACATCGTGAAATCCATTCTAAATTTGAGTTTTTCTGTAGGAGCTGGTCCTGTACGCTACATAATATACTCTGGAGATCCCGAAGGCTTCTTTACTATAGATCCCCTCTCGGGGACTATCAAAACCAAAGGAAGACTTGATCACGAGACTCATCCTTTCCTTCTACTAAATATCCAAGCAACGAGCGGAAGGCCACCGATATATGGACATACTCAGGTAATTCTTTCCCTCCGGTGTAGATAAATTTCTTCCTTCTCTTCGTTACATATTCATTTTCTGGCATTCGGCTCTGTTCCTACAACATTTTGAATCTTTTGTTGCAGGTGAATGTCACGATATGGGATGTAAATGATAATGCTCCTCGCTTTTCAAGCAACTCTCTGAAAATCAGCGTCCCTGAAAACGCTGACTTGAGAACTCCCATATATGTTGTCCATGCTGAAGATCCCGATAGTAATCGAAATGGGGAAGTACAATACATTCTTTTAGACAATCCTGATAACATGTTCGTTGTTGGAGAAAAATCTGGAAGTATAATGTTACAACACATGCTGGATTATGAACTTCGCCGTCATTATATTTTGATTCTAAGTGCCATTGATTCGGGAAGTCCACAGCTATCGTCTAATGTAACTTTGATGGTCGAAGTACAAGATGTGAATGATAATGCTCCAACATTTGAAAAGAGCGAATACAAAGTTAATGTTTTAGAATCATTATCCGTTAATTCACAATTTCTCCAAGTTACAGCTACTGATATGGATACTGGAAACAATGCTCGTCTGACTTATAAACTAATTGCAAATAATGAGGAAACTTCTTCGAAATTTGGTATTTTCCCCAATAGTGGTTTCCTTTATCTAAAAGAGACTTTAGACCGTGAGGCCATAGATTCTTACACTCTGACAGTTTCAGCTTCTGATAATGGAAGCCCATCATTATCATCTACAACCATTGTGATCGTCCAAGTTTTGGATGCCAATGATAATGATCCAGAATTCATTGAAGACACATTTACGTTCAGTGTTCACGAAAATATTGATCAGGGCCAACATGTGGGAACGATTTCAGCCAGCGATAGAGATCTTGGAAATAATGCTTCGTTAAGGTACAGTCTACTAAATTCCAATGGAAGTTTTCAGATCAACCCAGTAACAGGTAAGTTTTTCCTAAAACGTTATAATCAAATGAAAAATTCAGTTTCAAATGTTAAAAGCATGTGTGGTTGACAAGATATTCCTTGTCAATTATTTTTATCGTTGTGCATTAGAAAACTAAATAGTTATTGTTTTACAAGAGCCTGCATAGCTGTTGTCACTTCAAAAAAGATTTTCGCTCATATTTCGGACTCTGTGCGGGTCTTCTGGAATGTTTTAGTAGTTAATTCCTTATTAATTTAGTTATTTAACAGGAAAATGAAAAGCTATATTTTGATAAAAAAATATAACTTTTTGCTGTAAATATACCATTTCTAATTCTATAAAGTTACTATATTATTATTTTAAAATCTGCGGCGTGCCAGATTGAGCCTCTAAGCGAGCCGTAGTTTGCCCCTCATTGGTTTGAGATTGCACAGATGAAATGATATTTTGACAGTGCATACCTTCATTTTAACCTACCTACATTAAAAAATTTTGATCTAGAGATGTAGATGAAAAAGATAGTATAAAGCTCTAAAAATACTCGTTAACATGATAGCGTTTTGAAATCAAAAATATTAACCAACTTTTTTCTCATTTGCCGATCTTCTAAATGTTTAGTTACAATTTTATCTTTGGGAAGTTATTTACTGCTTGTTTTTAAATGACTGAGTTTCTAAATGTTTGATTACATTCTTATTATAGGAGAAATATTTACAAAAATGACTCTGGATCGCGAAAGTCGGCCTAAATATGAGCTGACAGCTGAAGTTCGAGACCAGGGCACGCCGTATCGCTCTGACCAAGCAGTTGTTAATATTCAAGTTCTGGACAGGAATGATAATTCTCCTATTTTTGTGGAGCCCGTGGAATCGATTGTTGAAGTTTTAGAAGAGCAACCACTAGGCACAGAAGTTGTCCAAGTTGTAGCTGACGATGCAGATGAGGACGAGAATGGTGCTGTTGTGTATGAAATTATTCAAGGTTTGTACTGCTACCTTTTAGAATTCAGCTGATGTTACAAAATATCACCAGAAATCAATAAACAGAGCATTTAAAAGTAATTAATTCGTCATCAAAATTATGTTAGTAAATTTTACCCGCTCTTTTAATAAATTATTCTTAGATTTTTCTGTATATTTATTTCGTGCACGTACTTTTTTTATAGACTGACAACGAATTTTTAATTATAATCAGTTATTATATTAGTAGTAGATATAGTTCGCTTCTTCTACAAACAAATGTGATTTAAATTATAAATTTCTTGATTTACAAAGAAGTTTTTTCTCTTCCTTATTCAACTTAGATTAAATTCCAGACATATAGTGGCTTGAAATAAATATTTTGATGCTTCTAATTTTATGAAAATTGTTCTGTTATTTGGAATCATTTTTAAATTTTTACTTTATGCTGAATTTTCTGTCAGAAAAAAAAATGAAAAAGATCTTTCATGATTTATTCATTTTTTCCCTCATTTTTAGTCAATTCTTGTTGATAGTGTTTTCACACGAGTGTATATGTTTAACTTTTTTGCAGGTAAAGAAAACACCGATGGTTCAGATGTTTTCAGCATCGATTCCAGCACAGGTATCGTAAGAACTCGAAGACTTCTTGATCATGAAGATCAAAAAATGTATACGCTGACTATTCTTGCTCATGACAAAGGCACGCCACAACGTTTGAGTGAGTTGAAACTGCAGATTCAAGTCTTAGATCTGAACGACAACCAGCCGGTCTTTCCTTCCTCCAGTCTTTCTTTCAAAATCAAAGAAGGTGTTGCAGTTGGACAGGAAGTCGGCGTCATTCAAGCTGTCGATGAAGATGGTGGCGAAAACGGTCGTGTAATGTATTCAATCGTTGGAGGGAATTTATATGACATATTTGATATTGTTCGTAGCACCGGCAGCCTGTACACAATTGCCGAAGTGGATTACGAGAAGGCTTCTGAATACCACTTGCAAATAAAGGCTGTTGACAATAGTGCTGTTAATCCTCATAGCAGCGTGATAAGTGTCAAAATTGAAGTGGATGATGTTAATGATTGCGCTCCTGTTTTCAAGAATGACCCCATTCTCTTTTCAATACCAGAAAATACTCCGCAAGGTACTCTGGTATGGAATTTCAGTGCTACGGATTTGGACAGTGGAGTAAATGGCCAAGTTACCTATTTTATCGCTCAGCAATCTCCAGCGTCCGTCTTCCAGATTGATCGAAAAACTGGAGCTCTCACTCTTACAGAAACATTAGATTATGAAGAATTTCAGGAGTACACAATTGTGGTTACTGCATCTGATCAAGCCCGCGATGTAAAACAACGGTTAGCAACAAGTGTGACTTGTAAAATTATTATTGAAGATAAGAACGACAACACTCCTGTATTTCAAACAAAGAGCAAAATAAATGTTTTGGAGAGTGAACCCGTAAACTATCCAGTTCTTCACGTTATTGCACTTGATAAAGATTCGAGAGATAACGGCAGAGTCACATATGTTATATCCCAAGGAAACGAACGAGGTCATTTTTCATTGGATTATGATACAGGTATGTTACATAACAGTGGATTTTTTCTAATAAATTAAAATTGAAATCAGTGATATAGTCCTCTTATCCTTAAAGAAATTTTATAGTTTTTCATATTTTCTTGAATTTAACTTTTTTCTTAACTCTGATTGGAAAAGTCGCCAGTCCTTTTTGGGTAGAAATAACCTCACTTCCATTTGAAATTCATATACTATTTTATAACATATTTGAAGTATTGCCGCTAGCCCAAAGTTGAAAATGAATCATTAATAATAACTAAACGGAAATTTAATTATTTAGAAAATTAGAATGTAATCTTTAAAACCGTGATAATTTTTTAAAATCATTTTTCTTACAACTGTTAAATAATCTAAAAGAAGAATTTTCGTTAGCCAATATTTTTATAGATTGTAACCCACAATTTAAGAAGCTCTGGTTTAGAGCTTAAACAATATAAAAAATTTATTTTACTGATCTTATATTTATATGTGAAATATCCAGAATCAGTAAATATTCTATAATTCTTAATTCAGGGCTGTTATCTGTGGCGAAAACCTTGGACCGTGAAGAAATTCAACATTATGAACTCAACATAACTGCTAGTGATCATGGCAGACCTCCCAAAGCAAGCTATCAAATACTCCATATATACATAGAAGATGTCAATGATAATCCACCTAATTTCAAGCAGCACTTATATCAAGCTAATGTTTCTGAAGCGGCCCCCAAAGGAACCTTTGTTTTAAAAGTAGATGCTACAGACATTGATCTGGGTAAGTTCTATTTCTTGCACTTTGGTTCTATCAAAAGATAAAGTCGCAGAAGAATTCCTGTTTAGCTTCAATGTAGGAAATAAACTTTTCCTATAAAAATAGAACTTGCATTTGATTTGTTGGATAGAAATTTATTGATAATTTTATTTTTAATATATTTGCAGATGAAAATGGAAAGCTCACGTATTCAATTCCCAATGGTGTGGCAGAAAACAGATTCACAATCAATCCCCAAACAGGGGAGATTCATACAGCTTCCCTTTTGGACAGAGAACACCAGGCATCGTATTTCGTTACAGTTTATGTCAAAGACGGGGCGTTTCCTTCAAAGCATGATACCACTACTGTGAAGATCGATCTTTTAGATGTAAATGATCATGCTCCCGAGTTTGGAGATTCCTGTTACACTCTACGCGTACCTGAAAATAGCGATCTAAGCGTAATCCATACACTAGTTGCTACTGATAAGGATACAAATGCTAATGCTGAAGTAACATACACAATAACTGGTAAGGGAATTTACTCTTTTGCTTCGTATATATGTATAGTTTGTTTTGCATGTGACAGATATCATCCAAGACTAAGTGTATATCTATGCTTTTATTTGAAAATTATTGAAAATATTCTTGTGGAACTCGGTATGTATAAGGACCCACGATGCGGATTCATATTTACTTTTAGCATGATGATTGTTGAATGAAACTCTATATGCACATACATAAAAACACATATATTTGGTATTTCTATTTTGGTATTTCCTATATTTATAATTCAATAATTATGTCATTTTTAGATGGTAATACAGGGAATAAGTTCAGCATCGACTTGCATACTGGGCAGTTGTCTAGCCGACCATTAGATCGAGAACAAGTAAAACAGTATAGACTCGTCGTATCTGCTCATGACCAAGGAGAACCTCCTCTAGCTGGAATGTGTAATGTCACAGTTATAGTGCTTGACCAAAATGATAATGACCCTCAATTTGACCATAACGAGTACAGTGCCACAATTGCTGAAGATGCGCCGATTAATACTACCGTACTTATAGTGAAAGCTCAAGATCCAGATGATGGAGTCAATAGTGAAATAACCTATTCTTTGAGCAATGAAACCAGGTCTCTTTTCCGTATAGACAGTGCTACAGGAGCTGTAACAACAACTGGGTAAGGTTATTTTACTTATTTCCCATATATAATTTTCAAAAAGTCCTGAAGAAAGGGAACTTGTTTCTGAAAATTATAGGATATTAATATTGTGACAAAAGTAACATAAGGCATATTCTTTTGACATGGTACATTTTCAACATTTATGTAAATGTAAAAATAATATCGTTTAAATATTTCAAAATAGATAGTTTCCTTGACAAAACTTTTCTTCCTTTTTAATATTTTCTTAAGGAATTATTACATAAATTTCCAATGGAACTCAGGGCAATCAGAATAGATTTAAATATAAATGGTAAGTAAAGATTTATTTTAAAAGATAAAGGAAGGTCTATGAAAATGGAAGTCAATTTTTAGCCCTAGTTTTTCATCAAAAATCAATTTATCTGTGAAACTTTTGCTGATTCTTTTTTATTAATCGTCTTCCCCAATCAGCTAAGTAACTAATGGTCTTTTTTCTTATGAACAAATCTATTTTATACCTCTTTATTTTATCTAAACATACATTTTTTATTTTTAGCTTCTTCGACAGAGAAAAGAAGGCTTCTTATGTGTTTGAAGTGCGTGCCACAGACGGAGGACGTTATGATGCTCGCTCCGAAAAAACTGTTGTTCAGGTCACTGTAGCTGATATTAATGATAACAGACCAATATTTAGCCAGTATCCATTTATAACATCTGTTTCTGCACATGCTGCTCCTGGTACACAGTTGATCCAGTTAGAAGCCGAAGATGATGACGAAGGGCCGAATGGAGAAGTTTTGTACAGGTAATTTATATGTTTAAACTACATACAAAAGCTCCTAGTGGCCCCAAAGATAAAAAAATCGAATGAAAATAATGTACTTGAGACTGTGAATTAGAACAAAAGCTGAACTTTTAAGCAATGAAATTTCGGAAAACCTCTTTTTATTTATTGCTAATTGATTAGTGTAGTGAATGACGTTGGAACGGTACCTGCAGCGTGGAAAACACGGGCGTAAGATACAAATAAAGCAGCCAACATTATGCCTGTTAGCGTCTTTCAAGTCAGATACATTGAGGGGATTCGATGTCTTATCGATCAAACCGTGCATCGTTGTTGTCCATTATTTCCCACAAAGTGTCATTCTTTGCGAAGGTAGGCATGTGGAGTTTTTCAGAAACTAATTAAATTGTTTTTCCTTTGTGTCGTTTCTCTGTCCATATTAGTTATTTCCACATTTTTTTTCCCCCTTTATGTCTTACGCCCTTGTTTTTCAAATGCTATAGGTACCGTTCCCATGCCATTCATGAGCTTTTACTACTTCCATCAATTAGCAGTGCATAAATGTGGGTGTTGCTGTTTGAATTTTTTGAAATTTTGTCGCTGCAATTATAACCGTAAGGGTTCAGCTTCGCACTTTCGAATGCATACTTTGAAATATATATATATCTCGAATTTCATCCACATTCGTTTATTACTGCGGCCAATAAGAGCTTGTATTCAAAGGAATTACATTTTTCATAAGAGTTTTTAATTTCATAATTTTTTCTTTTAAACTAAATGTTCATTTTATAAAATTTTTTAGACAGCCATTCTTTGTCTGCAGGTTCCAAATTTGTTCCGTTATCTTAGAAGACTATTGAATGTTCTTTAGGCAATTTAATTTTTTCAATCGTTAATGTAACTTTGATTTCAATAATTAATCTACTATATTTTTCAATACCAAATTAGATATTTGGTGTTTAAGATGGATTTTAAATTTTTAATTAGTTATTTTAACTAATTGATCTTTTATTAAATGAATTTTATTTAAATTTATCATTTAACTGTGCCTTAAATTTTCGCTTAATAGGATAGTATCTGCTTTAATTGTTAACAAAGTGCTCATTTCTGATTACATAGCTGCTTATGGCATGCATCAAATATTCTATATGGTGTTGCTTTTCTAAAATGACCTTTGTTTGGATAGCTTTACAAGTCCATACCTGAGTGATCGTTTCCATCTGGATGCTGAAACGGGCGTCGTTACTGTTGCTGGTAGTTTGTTGGCTGATGCAGGTTATGTATTTCATTGTGAAATAGAAGCAAGAGATAAAGGCCATCCTCCAAGAATAGCGAGAGGTAAATCGATTATATCTATTCTTATGTTTTTTTCTAAAGTAATACCCTCTGGGGCTTTTAAAATTTTATGTGATTAAGGCTTATGGCAATTTGGTGGCAAGCCATGAAAAAATTATTTGGACGATGCTGACATTCGATATTCATTTTTTTTTCATCCACTTAAAAAGTATCATTTTTAACTGGATGAAAAGTATTATAATTAACTGGATATAAAGTATTTATTTTCTTTATCCTGTTTAAAATGATGCACTCTACATTTAGTCATATATACTTTTCGCCTACTCACTCAAAAAATATTTGTGCCTTTTTTATGTTCACATTGTTTTTATGTTTTCATTGCATACAAAACCTTTTGATTCGTTCTGTACTAAAGTCATCCCTAGAAATGTATATATTCTGGAGCTTTATGTAATCTTGCCAATCTTTTCTTCCTGTTCGCTTTTACGAATGTACTTTCTTTCTGTTTTTTCATTATTTCAGAATTTATTTTGTGTCATTTGATAAAATACAAACTTTGTACTTCAATTTGTGAAATTTTGGTCCTGAAATTTTATTTTCATTTACTGTTGAATGTTAATTTTCATTACTTTCTTCTCTATAAAAATGAAATATATTTTAAAATTTCAGGTGTTGTTGAAATCCACGTCGGCGAAGATTTTACGTTCAATAACCGACTACATTTCCAAAATGACACATATATTGTTGATGTACTTGAAAACACACCACCTGGTAAAGAAGTTATTCAAGTCAAAGCTATCCCACCATCTGGCGTACCAACAGTAATCACATATTCTATTAAAAGTGGAAATGAAGAAAATGCTGTTGATATTGATCCGCGGACAGGTATATCCTTTTAAAAAAAATTTCTACTATAAATAATGAATGGAAACAAAATTACGTATTCAATTTATATCTTATTTGTGTTCGTAGTACAAAATTGCTTTTATTGAAAAAAACTTTTATATATAAATCAGCGATATAAATTAACTGCCTATAAAGCGTAATAATTTACAAGCATTACAGAAAAAAAAAGAGCAGTGTATAAGATGGCAAAATTCAATGAGAAAAGCATTTTTGTAATATTTTAAATTATATATTGTTACAACATATCAGTGAAAGCGTAAAATCAATAGCAGTTGTAAAAAATAATTTTTATAATTTTAAATTGATAGCAGATTCCATTAAACAGCCATTGCTACTCAGGTTTTAAACTGTAAAATCTACTAGGAAAGTTAATAAAATGTGATAATTAATAGTTATATCATTTCAGGAATTGTTACCATTCGCAACTCTCATTATCTTGATTATGAAGTGACAAGACAAATAAGAATGCTTGTAGTGGCTCACAGCGATGGTAGATTGCCTCTTCATGGATATGCAACTCTAATTGTTAGACTTGTTGATCAAAATGACAATTCTCCATCATTTTCTCAGGAACATTATGTTTCTTCTGTTTGGGAAGGAAATAATAAAGGAACATTTGTAACTCAGGTAAGGAAATTTCTCAAAAGAAGATCATTTAGGTAGTTTTTGAATAAAAATGAATGTGGAAATAATTTAAATTTTCATGTTCAAGACATTGTGATTTTAAGTTTTTAAAAAAAGGAGAATTTCACATATTTAGGTATGTGCTGCAAATGAGGAAAAAATACTATCATAATGCGTATGGAAATGAATGGTTTGATCATGTATAAAATTTGTCAATTAATTTTACATTCACTCTGTATCCCCAATAAAGTCTTACTCAAAAAATGTTGAACACTACATATCAAGTCAGATTTATCCAGTATGAAATAGAGATAATCTTTTTCAGTTGCCCTAAAACATATGAATATGAGCGTTCATTTTATTCTGCTAAACCTTTACCGTACTGTTATAATAAAACCTCGAGATATTGACGTACATTAAATGGTTGAAAAAGTCGTTTTTAAATATATTTAAACTGTAATTATGAGGCTTCTCGCTTTCTAGATGAATTACTTCATTCAGCCATAACTTTTAAAATTAATTTGGATGTATCCATATGACATAAGATTTTTTATTAGCAATAATGGATATTAGATGTGCATAATTTTGAGGAAAACTATCGAAGAAATTCCGCGAAAATTTGTTTTATATTCAAAAATAATTTATTCAGTTTCCGGTTTCTATATACGTTTATTTTTAGCAAATAAACAGAGATTAAAAACAATTCCACAAAATTTAAATCATGTTTAATATTTCATAGAATATTTTTGATCTTCGTAGAATGTAATCTTATATTAAATTTTCTTCTTTCCTCTCTTTAAATTAAAATTACAGTTCTTTAGAAAGTTAAAGCAATGTATTTTTAAAAATGCATAGAATATATTTATTACAGAAGAGCCTCTATAAAATGCTTTTCAAATTATATGACAGTTGTTTGACTTTAAAATAAGTCTTAATTTAAGCTATTTCAAGTCATTTCTATATTTTTCATGGATTTTGATTTTTCCCTGTTATACATTTCTTATATATACTCATCGATTAAATTATATGCATTTAATCCAATAATTGTTTATTTACTCTGTTAGGTGACTGCATCTGATGATGATCAAAATGGAAATGGAATCATTGTGTACCATATAATTGAAGGGAATCATGATAACGCTTTTATTATCGACCCACCTTTCAGTGGCATTGTTAAAACCAACATTGTGCTTGACAGGGAAATCAGAGACACTTACCATCTTACAATCATTGCCACAGATGACGGCACTCCTCAGTTAACAGGAACTTGCACACTTCGTATCAGCATCATTGATGTCAATGATAATCAGCCTGTATTTCCTCCGCACAGTATAGTGAGCATCAGTGAAGGTAAAAAATTTTTGAATTAAGATCATCACAGATTTTTGTAAATTGTTCATATTGTTTTCTCATTAAATCTTTCACCGATGCATATACTGATTTCTATATAGTAAGGCAGTTCAAAAAGTGAAGTAAAAAGCCCTTTGGAAGAAAACTTTTATTCGCGAGTTCATATATATAGAAGAGATATGCAGAACTTAGTAAGGCACTGGTACATGTAACTTCTTCAAACTGCCATTATGGTTGTTGAAGAATTTGTTCCATTGGAATACCAACGTATCGAAACCGACATAGAAGAAATCAACATCAAGGTCATGGAGCCACATCAAGACGGCTTGCAGAATTTCGGCATTGATTCTGAAATTCCGACCTTCCAGGTGCTTTGTCAACAGTCCGAAGAGATGAAAGTCACTCGCTGCGGGGTCCGGGACAAAGGAAGGGTGTTTCAATGACTGTGATGGACGTGCTTGGCAGCCCTGATCTTTGCTCATCTCGCACTTCTGTTCTGCCTTTATCGAATTTCATGCACCCAAATCTCAACTGTCTTCGTGACATTACCCTAGCTCCGCATACTTCCACCTTCTACCGACAAATTTCAGATGTGGCCGTTTTATTTAGACACAAAAACCTAATCATATATCTTACTGTCATTCGCTGACCATGTTTCAGTCAATGCCTCCACCTTCTAACTGAGACTTCTACGCGATACTTCACAACTAGCTCCATGTACCGATGGTGTTCGAATGTTCTCTAGATAGGGAATTTAATTCGGATGGGGATGTGCACCCTTCAGACTCTTGTTACCTTACTTTTTGAAATACCCTCGTAGTTGGTATTACAAAATCTCGAGATTTTCGTAATGCTGTTTATGCAAACTTATTTAAATTCTTTGTATTATACAATTTTCTGATGCACCATTGAGTTTTCTTTCAATAATCTGCATGTAGCCGTAGGAATATAATACCTCTGGCATAACTTAAATTTTGCCTTTTCTAATTAATTTAAAAATTAATTTCTAATTAATGGAAAATGATATAAGATTTTTGACTTGATGTAGGTAAGTTTAACAAAGAAATTATGATTTTAATTAAAATTAAAACTTCAAAATGAATGTTTTCGATTATTTTTATTGCATTCCTTATCTCGTTTATAAAGATTTACACATCTTCTTCTGAACAATAAAAAAATCATGAAGCTGTAAGGTTAAAATAAACGCACACATAAGAATGTTTCTTTCGTATTTATTTACGAAAAAAATTAATGGTATAATATGTTTTAATTAATTTTTTTTATCAAAAATTCTATCATTTTTTTTAATATTCAAATTTCAGGCTCGCTAAACATATATTCTGAAGCAGTCAGTGTATAAAACTCTGATTTTGGCGTCTCTGGAATGGAAGAAGGTGCCGTATTACTGACAGTATCTTCCTCCCTTCACAACTTGTGGAGCGAGGCGAATGCAGCGTCAGAAATTGGTACTGTTCTTCTGACCTCACTTTCCCTTTAAAAGGAAATGGAACGAATGCGTTTTGTTAATGCGCGTGCTCTGAGAGGTAGAAATCGAGGACATTTTTTGGAAGATTTCTTTGCACGAAGAAATGCATGCCGTTTTTTGCTGCATTTCCTATGAATAGTGAAAGTTCTCTAAGGAATGCTATTAGATTATTGATGAATTAAGAAAATTAAATAAATTAGTGATTATATTTAAAAATTCTGAAGTTCCACAGTGTCTATGTACAAGCCGTCCTTGCATGCATGCTTGAATTTTAGATATGAATTCATATTCTGCATTTATTGGCCCAATTTGTAATCAAATATACTTTATAGCAAAGACAACTTTGGATGGTATTTTCATTCATGTTAAGTTTTCTCGATGTGAACAAAATTATTTTTAAAACTTAAATTGTTTTGACCAATGTTCATAAATGGCATTTGATTGTAATTTGTATTTTTTCAGGTGCCGAAGTGGGGACTGTGATTACCACGATTACTGCCAATGATGTTGACACTAATCCAGCTCTGATATACAGCTTTGCTGATGGTGGAAATCCTAATAATTTATTCAGCATAGACAGATTCAGTGGACGTATCACTCTAGCTCAGCCTCTAGATCATGAAAAGCGAAATCAGTATCTTATTCAAATTTATGCATCAGATTCGTCTCACTTGGCTGAAACTTCTCTGACAGTTCGTGTTACTGATGTCAACGATAATCCTCCTATATTTAGTAAACAACCATATCAGGTAAAAAAAGTTTCACTTAATCACTGACATTTTTCCCATTAAGTGACCTAGGTGATCACCTAGGAGTACCACAAAAACGAGGTGCTTGTCCATGAAATGAAGCTCATTTGTTCATCGGAATTCCACCCTTCATAAAGAATAATGAAATGCAATACGTTTTAGATTATTAAATTATAAGTGTAAATATAATGAGTATGTTCATAAATTATTGATTCTTAAATTACAAGTTAAGGAATATTACTGAAAATTGTTTTTCAAATAATGTTTCATTAATTTTAAAAAAAAGCATTAAATTTTTATATCAAATTTCTTTATATTTGTTTAGCCTTTTGTTTGTCTATGCATCTAAATATGTAAGCATGTTTTGGTAACGGACACATAAAATTTTATTTGTCTCCGGTATATTTGCTACGGTCTTGCACTTAATTAATTGTACAAATAATATATAATGAAGCATTCTTTAAACTAAACTCTCCATCCCATTATATCATTAAATAGGTGACAGTACCCGAGTTGGTGGATCCGGGCTATCGTGTTATAACAGTCAATGCCACGGATTTAGATTCAGGAATGAACGCACAGTTGCGTTACAGTATGAGTACATCTGCAGTGGATGGGTTTTATATTGACGAAAACACAGGTACTTTATTTATTTATTAAATTGATTTTGCTTTTCATCCTGTAAAATAGAGCTTTCAGTATTCATTACAGACTATGAGAAATATTTGCTTCATTAAGATGGAGCTCCATTTGCCCAGTCTGATTATGAAAAAAGGCTGGGCCATTAATTCAAATACTGTTCATTGATAGTTACACACCCTGAATATTTTAAAATTGTAAATTCTTCAGATATCTCGAGCAGTATCGAATTGTGATACACACATTTTGTCGGCACCTAGTGTCGCCGTCATCTTAGCACTAAGATTTACAACGAATAGATTGACAGCCCCCTCCCAAGCATCTAAAGGTACTAGTCGAGGGCTTCTAGCGCCTGTGCGGGAAACCTCTACTGATCTGGAACAGATAATTCGCGTTAAGCAAATAATTACCTAATTAAATTTTGAAACAACTACGTTTCAGAAGACAAATCCCCCCTTCCCCCGAAAAGTCGTAAAAAGTAAAATACACAGGATCTTACAGTTGCATGTAGTTCAGCTTTTAAAAACTCCTGTTAGCAATTTATCATCTGTTTCTCATGTTCAGTAGATATTAGGTATAAAGTTTATATCTGACGAAGATTGATCCTAATATTCGGTTTCATAAATATCCATACATCATTTTCTGACACTAGTTACTATAATTATACTATTTAACGTATTGTAGGTTTATTTAAAATTAAAGACTATTCTTGACATTGTTTTCGGATTTAAGCTATCAAAGATTATTTTTATGTATGTCAAAATTATGCTTTTCAGAAAATTATTACTTTATCTGAGTTATAAGCTGGACAAGAATATTGTTATCCGGAATTTGTATGATTTAGCATTTTTCATATGAAAAGTTTGACTAAAATGAGCAATATTTGTCCACCTATATTATTGAGCAAATATGCGAGAGAGGAATCATAGTTTCATGTTTCTATTCTTTCTCACTGAAAAATGCACAGATGTGTTGAATCATTGTAAGCGGTCTTATACTTTGTCCAGCTAATATTTTGATATTTTTTACAGGAACTATTTACACAAACAAGTCGTTATCATTTGATCCAAGGCAACATACAATACAGCTAATAGTGACAGCAGTAGATAAAGGGCAACCACCAATGACAGCTGTTGCTGCTGTTCATATTCAAGTAGTTGATGTGAACAATAATGCCCCAAAGTTTTCTAGCCCTTCTTATACGTAAGAAATTTTTACCATAATTTAGCTTCTTTATCCATCTACACAAATTGAATTGTCTCTTTCGATACAAATTGCTTTTGTATGATATGATTTATTTTTGTAACAATAATTACTTTCCTGCAATAAATTTAACTTATTTTCTTTTCCATAATTTTTCAACTCTAATAAACTTGTGCAGTGTTTGTGACAAAAAATTAATTAAATATTTCATAGATGTTAACGTATAAAGTAAGACAAACATGTTTTTTTAAATCTTCTTCCTTTATTTTATTAGATAATAATAACTTTTAAATATGATCGTGTTTTAAATTGTTAATGAAAAGTTTTTAATTTTTAATTTGTCTCTCAAAAATGCACATCGGTAATAATATCAGTAGTTATAAAATATTTATTTTAGCAGTTAATGTTATTGCTACTTTTGTTTTATTATGATGTATAAAAGCAGATGTCTTACACATCAGAATCAATATATTTTCCATTATCAAATTATGCATAACATTTTTTAAATTTTAAAAGATGTTGATAAAGATTCATAATTTTGTCCAATATTGATTACAGGAGCAATGTTTTAGAAGATGCACCAAAAGGCTATACAATATTGACGGTTTCTGCTACAGATCATGATAAATCATATTCAAATCACAATATTGACTACAGAATTACTGAGGGCAATGTCGGAGATGCATTTGCTATAGCCGGTACGACTGGTGAAATTATACTGATGAAATCCTTAGACAGGGAGGAGAGAGCAAGTTATGTGTTAAAGGTAAATGCATATGCTGTATATTTAGCAGCTAGGTACTTTTGTGTTGAACATTTCTGTTAAATCCTAAGCCCAGTCTTGCAAACATGTATATATGTTGAGTAAAATAAGTAAAAACTGTAAATTCAGATTCTTAGTTAATGCTAAATTGCTTTTTTAGGTGCTCGTATATTTACAGTTTTTTAAAATTTCATTTTGTTTTTGCTCTCCAATAGGTTGTTGCAACTGACAGAGGTAGCCCTTCACTCAATTCTTCTACTGAAGTTCATGTGTTTGTGGAAGATGCAAACGATAATCCACCAGTATTCAACCAAACCCATTACTTAGCATTTGTGTCGGAAATGGCAGCAATTGATACGAAAGTTCTTCAGGTCGTCGCAAAAGATATAGATGAAGGTGTTCATTCAAAAGTGATTTATGATATAACGTCTGGCAATGATGACCAGAAATTCAGCCTAAATACAAACACGGGGATTATTACTATAAGAGAAAGGTTGGATTATGATACAGTCTCTGAATACAAGTTCATCGTAAGAGCTACAGATAGTGATCCAAATCGGCCGCTGTCAGCATTAGCAAGTGTTGTTATCAAAGTTCAAGATGAAAATGACAACGCACCTCATTTCCCACTTACCATGTATAGAGAAGCAATAGAGGAAAATTCACCTGTTGGTACTCCAGTGTTTATGGCTCATGCTATTGATGCTGATCGTGGATTTTACGGAAAACTTAATTATTCAGTAACTGAAGGAGAAGGAAAAGAGAAGTTCAGAGTAGACGCAGAAACTGGATTAATCAGTTCCTTGGTTATATTTGATTACGAATCTAAAAACCGCTATTTCTTTACATTGATGGCTATGGATTCTGGCGGAAAATACGCAACTGTTCAAGTACAAGTTGACATTGAAAGTAAAGATGAATATCCACCTGAATTTAGTCAAAATTCTTATCATTACACCATACCAGGTGATGTTTCAATTGGGTATTTAGTAGGAAATGTTCATGCTTCTGATCTAGATGAAGGTATTGATGGCAGAGTTGTTTATCAGCTTAGAAATTCACAATCAAATTTCGCAATTAATAGTTCTACTGGAGCTATTACTGTAAAATCTATGTTCCACAGAGAAGTATCTAGCAGATTAAAAAGAGAGCTACGGAACCAGGAATTGTCATTATATGTGTTGGCCAGTAGTGGTCGTCCTAATTCGTTAAGCAGCTCCGTTGTTGTTGACGTTCTTGTTGATTTCTCTCTTAATTCATCTCGTCTTAGTGCAACCGAACAGAAACTTGGCAGCAGTCTTCCAGCCTGGGGATTGGGTTTGGTGATTGCTTTGTCTTTGCTGGCATTGGTTTTGCTTGGAATGATATTTTTCCTCCGTAAAAGAACAAAAAGAAGCAGCAAACCAGCTGTTGTACAAGGCTTTGATAATTCCTTTGACACCATAGATATTCATCATCCACCATCAAGTTCTGCAAGTATTTCTCAGTTCCCGCCTCATTACAGCGATATATCTCATTTTGATCCTCCTGAAAGCTCACAGCATGTTACAGGAGCCACCTCAGAAGTATCTGATCAATCACATTCCGCATCCAGCGGTCGTGGTTCAGCGGAAGAAGGAGAAGATGTTGAAGATGAGGAAATTCGTATGATAAACGAAGGGCCTCTTTTGCAGCAACAGAAACTTCAAAGGCTTGGTTTACCAGACTCTGGTACTCATAGAGACGATGACAATATGTCAGACATATCTGTTCACAATACACAAGAGTATCTTGCGCGGCTTGGTATTAATACTTCACATTCAGATCAAAGGAGCATACAAGACTATAGTAAAATTTCGAATTCACGAAGTGTTGAGAGTATGCACATGTTTGATGAAGAAGGTGGAGGTGAAGGAGATGGAATGGACCTTGGTAATTTAATTTATTCTAAACTTCATGAAGTTGGAACTGAAGAAAATGAAGCGATAATGGATGGTACGAGAGGCTTTGGTTTTGGAGATGAAGGAGAGCCTTCTATGACAGGTTCGCTAAGTTCTATAGTTCATAGTGAAGAAGAACTAACTGGTAGTTACAATTGGGATTATTTGCTTGATTGGGGTCCACAATATCAACCGCTTGCTCACGTCTTTGCTGAAATAGCAAGACTGAAAGATGATAGTGTGCCATCTTCCTATGCATCTAATGCTCCAAAGACACTAAATCCTCAAGTAAAAACCGTTCCACCACCACTAATAACTAATGTGGCACCTCGTTCTATAGCACCTGTTGCTTTAAGCTCTGGACATACTAGTCAGGTTGCATCCTTTCCTACATTACCTCGTTCTCCTATTGGTTATGATAGTACTTTTTCTTCCCCAGCTATGTCACCTAGTTTTTCACCAGCGTTATCACCATTAGCAACCAGGTCGCCTTCAATTTCACCGCTTGTATCACCCAATGGAAGTAGCTCAAACTCAATACAGTTATTAGGACCTAATGCACCACATTTGACCAGACCTCAGCGATCAGCACATGGTAATGTTGCATCTTCGGGATCTGAAACAGAACTTCAAATTTGACAAAGAGCTTCTAATACCTTTTCGTAATATAAACTTATTTATTACAGTGATTTCTAGTGTACATATTTTCAGTCAATATTTTGCTGTAATATAAACAGTGATAAAGAGCTTTCCTGTTTTAACGAAATCTAAAAAGTAACTTGTATCTATAAATCTGTAGAATGTGCCTTATTAAAATGTTGAATTGATTCATCAATATTCGACTAATCATATTTGATTTGAATTTGTAAACAGAAAGCGAAAAGCTGTATTTTAAATTCTTTCAAGAAATTAATAGTTTTTCTAATATAAGAACCTACTTCAAGCGAATGATTAATTATTAACATGAGCATAAATCTGATATCAAATCTGTGACAAACGACATACACCGAAAAACAATGTTGCTGGATATTAGCCATTTTAGCTGTTATACTTTTATTACTGGTTATATTTTACATTGTTCGCCATGTAAATAATGTATAGTTACTTCTGTTTGTAAATATATAATTTTCCACTGTGTATATTTGTAAATTGAAAGAGAGGCCAAAATTCCAAAGATTTACTTACATCCTTAGTTTTGTGTTTTATGAATGGAGAGTGATAAATGTCAGAAGTTATGTTTTGCCCTTTTTCAAGGATATGTATGCGTTAAGCTTTGTGTAACATTTCGAAATCCTAATTTGACAATGGAGCAATGATTTTTTATGCAAAAGAAATCGTTAATAGTCTTTTCAACAGCTGCTTTAGTTTAAGAACGGAAAGTTTGCTTAAAGATTTAAAAGCAAACAAATTATGCAACTCTTTTTAGGTATTTATAAATAATTGAAAAACAATCCGTTCAAAGAAAATTTAAAGCAGTGTTAATCGAAGTATATTGAAATTCATTTAGAATAATTTATTTTATGCCAGAAATTCTGATTAATGTTATTTATTATCTGTTATTGTTATCTGATTAATGTTATTTTCGAAAACTAGCAGTTTGAGGAGAAAAAAAGTGATATTTGAATAAATTTTTCATGTAGTTTTATACATTTTTTAAAAAATAAATATTTGTATTATCTACCTTGAAATCTTTCACAGAATACATCTCAAACTCAAGAAAATTCATTGATTGGTTTCTAAGTGTAGTTATTTATGATGGATTTACTATGAAAATTTTCCTTTTACTATGCATGTATGAATCTTCTAATGAAAATGAAAGTGTTGGAGGTTTGTACTTACGAATTAATAAATGTTACATTTATCTGAAAAGAAAGGTCATCTGTTGTATATAAAGCATTAATTGTTAATAAAGTCTTGAAACACTGTTCATTTGCATTTCTTTCTCTTAACAGCCCTTTATCAGACGCACATACAATACGTGGGTGGAAAAGCCTTCCTGCCCCTGAAACTACATATACTTACAGCTATTACATTGCTCCCTGCAACTCCGCAATTACTTTCTGTTTTACGCTTCCAGATGCCTAAGACAGGATTCCTGATTTTTTTTCTCTCTTTACACATTTTTTGATACGATCGTTACTTTAAATTCATGAGGTTTTTTTGTTGAAGAATAGTAACTTTTTCACATTGTGTGTACTATAACACACATATATAATAGAAGGAGTATCATTACAGATATAAAAAGCTGTATTTGACCATGAAAACTGATAAAAAAAATTACAGCAGGTTCATCTCACTTGTCATATCTATTTCTTGGGTGAAGACGATTCTCTTTCGGAATTTCCCTTCGCTGATGTGGCATTTAAACAGAATTGACCGTGACAATTTGCGCAAGCAATAGAGTAGAGGATCCCCACGTTTCGATATGCACATGCAGTGCCCCAACCAATAGCTCAGGAACAGTATATCAGGTAAAAGGTAGTCTGCAGCAAGTGGCTATATTGTTCGAATGGACACTAACAAACTATCTTTCGTAACCCAATCGTATTCTTCAGAATTAAGCTCGTTCCCAAGCTCTTTTTGTGTGTGGTAATAAACCCGAAGAAATGTTGGTTATGCTGAGGTTGAAGTAGGGATGAGGTATGTAAGTTTGCTTTATTTTTTGTTCTTATTTAGTGAAGTATCGATAGCTGTTATCATTCAGCGAGGTTTCTTTTATAAATGCTCTGTATAGACCGAAATAATTCTAAACCATTCTCAGTTGTTTGTGTATAAGAAAGATAACATTCATTAAAAATTTATATAGTATGATGTAAATCTGGACGTTTTTGTAAAAATTTCAGGCTGCTGATTTTCACTTCTGGAAAGTAGCAGGTGTTGCGTCACACCTAGAAAATGTATGAAAGGATAAAATGTTCACTTTGTATGTGCCTTCCAAACTTCTTGATTGAATCTTCTGCTCCATCTTTGTTTCCTAGCTTAAGAAGAAAAACTTCGCAGTTCGGTGGAGTTCAAGTTGTCATGATTGCAAATGGACAATAACCTCATCAACAATAACTGCTCAATTGTGTTGAGTTTTTGAGATCGTGAGTGTTGTTCCTATAATGAGAACTTTAGCATTTTTCTCTGCTTAATTTTAATCGACAGCATTAAATTTATCAGTGAGCAACCAATTTTGTTACTTCCGTTGGCGAGGAATTTTCCCTGGTTCAGGGTCGCAATAATATTTACATCAAATGACATTTCTGTTGATGCTGCCTTGAAGCATGCTGAAGTTGCTCAATGGTTTTAATAGTTTTTGACGATTACTATATCCATCAAATAGGATTACAGTGTTTTGGTCACAGTTTTTTTGGACATATTTCACATACTTATCATAAATTTTCCTGAAAGAATTGTTCTGATGAATTTGGCTCGATGAAGAAGAAACCCTCCATCGTCGACATAGATGGCAGTTCTGAAATCAGGATGGACATCGATAGGGGTTGAATCTGTCGAATAAGGGTGACTTTTTTGTTTTCGTCATCCCACTTTCATTTATCTACCATATGTTTGGGGCAGCATAGCCAAACATGATCCTTGCGCTAATAAACCCTACCCTATCATAATCCCATTTTCATCACAAAGAACCACTGAGTAAGGAGCCAGTTCAAGATTTAAACATGAATGAAGGTCATCATTTAATCTTTTAACTACATTGAATCGTTGAAACAACAGAAATGGATCGACAGACACAGTTACAATATTTATTGTCAGATGAATTTTCACTGTTTGAAGAGAAAAATTTTATCAGTACGAAAATATTTTATGCCATGGAAATTCTCGCCAAACTTTTCTCCCTTCATAGCTGCTCCAATGTTTAGTGCATCATAGCAGTTTATATTTCTCCTCATTACCTGTATGTGATGATATGACCTGTATATGATTGCTTTTATGCTTGGCAAAGGATTGTGGGCGTATAACCACGGTGATATTTTCTTGACGTCTTCTTGGTTCCGTTTGACTCGAGATTTCAGTGCATCCACATGTTGTTCTCCACTTTCAAAAGAACCCCACAAATGTTTTCACTTCCTCCAGAAATATTGCTTGCACTTCACAAACCAACAACAAACTTAGTAAAACTTTTTTGTACCCTTCCGTACACAAATCCTCATTGCATCTTTGAAGACTTAATGAGAGCTTGTTCTAATACCATATCATTTGAAATATCATTTAAAAATTTGTGCTTAGCAGTGAAGAAATCCGCAGTAAATTTTTTAAAGGTGTCTCCATCCATTGTGTTCTCTAACTTTTCGACGTTTTGTACAAACACCTGGACACTTTTAACGTACAAAAAATGTCTTGTAATATTGAAATACGAAATCATCCTTCTTATTGCAGACAAATTTGTTGCCCATTCCCCCATCAGCTCTATCATGATAAACTGTTTGAGGATTAATGCAATGAACGAATACTGTCCCCTTAATTGCGAAGTTGGACCTCTCTCTCTCTCTTAATTGGAAATATTTATCTTGATACTTATTTTTCACATCATTGAGGATTCTTAACTTTTCCACTGTTTAAAATAAAGGTGTTATTTAATGCAATTCACCAATATAGGTGTCCATTGAAAATTATTTTAGAAAAAACACAAAAAAAGAGAATTTTCCTTTGTGTATTTTTATTCTTTATCTGGGCTACATGCTGGCCAGTCGAGAATTTTTATATTCTGATAATTAAACCAGACTTTTGTGTTGTTTGCAGTGTGAATCGAAGCCTTATCTTGCTGAAATTCCCACTGAACGCCACCTAGAAGCTCAGCAAATGGCAACAGGTTATCTCCAATGTCTTAGTATAATGTTGTGAAGTTTGGTGACCCCTGGTAAAGTGCAGAGACACTTGTCCATTGTAACAGAAGGCTGCCCAAACCATCATCTAGCCACCACCTCGTCTGCGACTGAAAAACACTGAGGTTCCTTGCGCAAGTTATGCCAGTACGATGCCCAGCCTTCTGGACCATCCAGATTCCACTTCTTTTCATCTCTAAATATCACTGATTGCCATTCGGTCCATATGTCATATGATTTCGAGCCCACAACATTCTTTGTGATTTATGATCTGGCTTCAGAGCTGGTTTCATTTTGCAATGAACCATTGTTTCTGTTTCCAAAATTCTTCTACCAATCGTATCCTTTCATACCGAGAGTCCTGATGACCTTTGAACTTCACGAATAGTCATTTGTTGGGTACTCGCCAGTCTTTGAATTTGACAATCATCGCGTTTATTCGTCACACGCGGCCTCCCAGATCTGCGTTTTGCTTTATATATGCAACCACTAGATAAAACTCGATAAATAGGTTTCTTTGTTCGATTAATAATAACCGAAATTTCCGAAAAGTGCTTACCTTCAGCTTTCAGCTGCCAAATCTTCGTAACCGCATACGTTTGAATTTCTTTAGGTCGTGGCATCTTGACTGCGAAGTGTTATCGTTTGCAGAACTTAATTACTCGAAGTCTGTGACATCATCTCTTTTAAATTTGCATATGCTTACAAAAATTCGCATAAACTCGTAATCGTGTCTAAACTTTTGCTTTTATCCAAAAAATTGGTATTATATCAATTAAAACAACTGTGTTCTGATTATAGCATTTTAAAAGAGTTTTGGGTCGCTACCCATTAGGGTGGATCGAAAAGTATAGGAAAAAAAAAATTTTTTCGAAATTATTTTTGGCAGGGGGCGGGAAAGTTGCGTCTTAAGTATATTAGTTTATATAATTTTTTTATGGAAATTCATTTATATCTTCCGGGGCCCCAAGCACCTCAAAAATAGTTAAAAATTGAATTTTTTATGAAACTTTACAATTTTTTTTTGTTTTGAAATTATTTTTGGCATGGGGTGGGAAAGTTGTGTCTTAGGTATATTAGTTTGCATATATTTTTTATTAAAATCCATTCATATCTTCCAGTGCCCCAAAAATTGTTAAGAATGACATTTTTTTTTGGAGATATATAAAAAAATATTTTCAAAATTTTCTTTAGCGCCGGGTAAGAAAGTTTTGTTTTGGGTATATTAGTTTACATTTTTTTATTATTATTAACATTCATTCATATCTTCTGGTGGCCCGAAAGCCCCCAAAAGTTAAAAATTCACATTTTTACAAATATCTATTAAAAATTGTGAATTAATGAAAAATATTTGAAAAATTTGCAGATTATTCAAGTATTAAAGTATAAAATTATAAATAATTATAATTTTATAATAATACATGAAGTATAAATTTAATACTCAAAGCAATAAACAGGGTGGCCACCCGACCGGGAAACCTAGAAAACCGGGAATAGTCAGGGAATTTCGGGAGACCGGGAAAAAACAGGGAAAAGTCAGGGAAATTTATTCTAAACCTGGATTTTTTAAAAATTTTGATAATTCTTATTGCAAGCGACAATTCGCTGATCTTTTCGTTATAAATAGAATGAAGAATGAAACACCGTTGGCAACCAATGAAAATCAGTCATTTACTGACAGTCAAAAACGAATGCCATTCGTGTTCATGTAAACTTAAATTTCCGAGGGACTGAAATTTCGGCTCCATTAGTCCAGTCAACGAAGGGTTTGAAAAACACATCAAATCATATAGTTTTGAAACTTGGCACACATGTTCGTTAGGGGGTTCTGATAAACTTACTAAAAGTCCCCGGTCCTGGGGGATAAGCTCACGGCGCCATCTTGGATTTCATCCCCCCCTTTTTTAGTTCTTCCAGAATATCTCGAAAACTATTAAGTTTTCAAATTACAATTAACAAATTAAAGAGCGTAATATTCCCTACAAATACATGCTTATATTTTTCTTTCAGCTTTAATTGTTTTCCAGATAATGGGTCCCAAAAGTTGTCGCCATCCTGGATTTCATTCCCCCTTTTTTAGTTTTTCTGCATAACTCGAAAAGTATTCATTTTTCAAATCTTAATTGTTTCAACAAATTAAAAAGCCTGAAATTCCTTTCAAATATATGCTTTTATTTTTCTGCCAGCTTTAATAGTTTCGCAGATAATGGGTCTCAAAAGTTGTCGCCATCTTGGATTTCATCCTCCTTTTTTAGTTTCTCTTGAATATCTGGAAATCTATTCAATTTTCAAATAGCATGTAATCAGCAAATTAAAGAGCGCAAAATTCCCTACAAACGCATGCTTTTATTTTTGTTTTAGCTTTAATAGTTTCCAAGATAATGGATTTCATAATTTGTAACCATCTTGGATTTTATCCCCCCCCCCTTTTCAGTTTTCTTAAATATCACTGAAACTATTAAAAATAGAAAATAAAATAAAAGCATGCATTGGTTGGGAATTTTACGATCATTTATTTGTTGTATTTAATGTAATTTGAGAATCAAATAGTTTTCGAGGTATTAAAAAAAAAAACTAAGAAAAGGGGGATAAAATCCAAGATGACGGCAAATTTTTAAATCCATTATCTCGGAAACTATTAAAGCTAAAACAAAAATAAAAGCATGTGTTTGTAGGGAATTTTACGCTCTTTAATTTGCTGATTACATGTAATTTTAAAATTTCAAAGATTTCGAAGTACTTAAGAGAAACTAAAAAAGGGAGATGATCTCAAAGATGGCGGCAACTTTTGAGACCCATTATCTGGGAAACTATTAAAGCTTGAAGAAAAATAAAAGTATATGTTTGTAGGGAATTTTATGCTCTTTAATTTGTTTAATCAATTGTAATTTGAAATCTGAATATTTTTCGAGATATTCAGGAAATACTAAAAAAGCAGGGATGAAATCCAAGATGGCGCCGCGAACTCACCCTCCAGGAGCGGGGACTTTTAGTATGTTCATAATAAGCTCCTCACGAACATGTGTACCAATTTTCAAAACTATATCAGTTAATGTTCTTTCACCCCCATTTTGAACCTTCGATGACTGGACTATGTGAACAGAATCGCGTTCCTTTTGGTAGTTAAATTAGATTATACTTCTTGAGATGAAAATCTATAGTATACTCACACTCAGATGTGGAAGAAGAACCGGGATGTGGCTGTATGTCCAAGAGATTCAGATAGCTTACGAGATCGTAAATTTCTCTTTATCTGTCTACAAGTTAGCATTCACACTACTGCCTGCTTTTATGATGATTTAATATCAAATAGGAGTTATACCAGAATTAGTTTGTTTTCCACTTCTGGAGATCTTTTCATTGAATTATGAAGTATTTGAAATTAGTGCTAATATTTTCTTTAAGCCTTTTTTGTTTGTGTATGTTTTACTTCTCTGAGTGTTGGGAAACATTATGATTAATGATCATTTTGATAAATTATGGGATCTTTAAAGTATGGGACAGCCGTTAATTATATATATAAAAGAATAATTTTTTTTAGTATTATGTATGCATGTTCGTTTTTTTTTTTTCGTTCTTTACGCACGCCCAGATCTTTGACTTATGAGATCAAATTTAGCAAAGTGATGGATTAGCACGAGAGGGGAGCTGACGCCACAATAATTTTTTTAAAAATTCAAATTAGATTTTTATTTATTTAATTTTAAATGGTAAATTCAGGTTTTTCCCCCATTTTCGCGAATTTTATTTTTCTCTCTTTTTTGTCTTTGATATTTTATTTTCTTTATTTCTCTTTATATATTGTCCATTTTGAGCCGTATTGAAGGAAGTTGGTTGGAATAAAAAGTTGCTTTTTTTTCTTTTGCAAACTATTCGATTCCATTTGTGTGACAGAATATTATGCTTCTGTGTTTTAATTTATAAACATCAGTAAAAAATCGTTTTCTTACATTGTTTTTATCTGCCTTTTTATGTTTTATTTTGCAACGTATATTTTTATTGAGATTTTGATCGTCCTAAAGATTTTTTAAGTTTATATTTTTAATCAGAAATTCGGTACAGTAGAATTGTTCATTGTAAAGATGTATTAGTTATTTTATGGTTTATTGTTTAAAGGTTTTAAATAAATGTTCGTTTTTCAAACATTTTGCTTTTTTATTCAAACCATACTGACTTGAATGAATACTTAGTGTGGCCAATGTGCAGTTGATTTTTTTCTATGGTTGATGGGCTACCTCCCAAAAAAGTCAGGGAAATTTTTTATAAAACCTGGAAATGTCAGGGAAACTGAAACAGCAAAAATGATGGCCACCCTGAATAAATCACAAAACTTATAAAAAGTGAACTTATATTATAGATTTTTTAATTCTATTAGTTTGAAGATTTACATATTTCTAACGGATGTAATCCTTTCTGGTATTATAATGCTTGATAATATTTCTTGATTTTATCCTATTCAATATGAAGCCATGTCTCTTCTCTTCTCCATATACACTTTCCGATGCTTCAGACACTAAGCGAAAACATCTTTCTACAGCTTGGGTATGTCTTGGATATTTTGACCATTCCTCCGTCTAACTTTTAACATGGCCTCAATTACTTTAAATGGCACATTCATCAAAAGAGGTGGTTCAAAAGGTCTAACTCGTCTCCAGTTAATAAGAGCAAAATAATCCTTTGCTTTAAAGTCTATTTTTGGTACTTGAAAAATTCTTATTCTGATTATCCTCTGTTTTCATTTCTGGCACAAATTAGTTTTCGTAGTGCTAAAGACCTTATATTCTCTCTGTTATCTGTGAGCATTGACAATAGCAAATTTTCAGTATGACAAAAGAAGCTATTTATTTGAATAACAGTGTGTACTATATTTCTTAAATTGGGTTCCACACAAATATCTAGAAAATAAGATAAGTCTCCAAATATACAGCGCTCCTTCTGTTATGGAGGGCTTTGTTTTGAAATGGAACCATACAGGTTGCATATACCTTCGTAATATATATTGCAAGAATAATAAGTTTGTTAGATGGCTTTTCTGTGACAACATACAACTTTAAAATTCTACTTGCAATTGTTAGCCACCTTGAGTGAGCAACTGTACCAGGCTTTCTTATTGCCAGGTCAGAATAACATTGAACACGTGATATCTCTAGGCAAATATCATATAGATATTGCTGATTATTGCTGAGAACCATTCTATCTATATTATGTGGCATATTCTCTACACTTATTGGAGAAAAAGGAGCTACAGGTAGCTCCTCGCAGGTTTCGATTGCTTTACCGACAAAATTCTTTAGGACCTGTTGTTGCATCATTCAAAGAATTTAGTAGATGACGGAGAGGTAACTCATTTGTTTGAAGCAAACACATTCACGATTGTAATGGTCTATTGAGGCCAGTTCCATCAAGCGAATAATACCTCCCTTGTGCCAGTATTAATATTTGTTCCATCGCATCCAATTATTGTTAGCCCATTTAATTGTATATAATTTGATTAAAAAAAATTGAGTATTGCTTCTTTTATGGCTTTAGCTCCTCCTGTTGCAGCAGTAACATGTCCGATATACACAGAGTTAGGATCGTTTACAAGAGTATAATGCTCCTCCTTCGTGGTCTTTGGGTAGTACTTTGTGTCCTTCTTAATTAGCACTTTTGTGTTGTCTTTTCTCCCATCGAAACATAATCCGGTTAAAAGAGATCAAGACACTGTTAACTTAATAAACTCTGCAACTACATTTTAAAGCTTTTTACGCTGTCTACGATTTTTATTGCGATCTACCACGTGCGAAGTCTCTTCTTCGTGTACAATTCAAATGTCTTGTAAAACAGCACTGGCAAATGAAGCAGCTGCTCTATCTGAAATTGCGTATCGATCACATTGTCTTGTTAGGGAAATCTAAACGATTTTACGATTGATATTCCAAGGTAATTACATCCGTATCTGTATACAAGGACAAAAACATAGTGTTGAGCTCAAGTAGCTCCATTGATTAAGTATGAGCAGCATCAGCATCAGTTTTAACCATTTTACGTTTTATTCATTTGTCTTCCATCTGTTTTCTTTTTTCCTTTTCTCTTTTTTTTGGTCGCAATTACGTCCACTTCTACAATAAACATTTTCCTTTCTAATCTTTGATCTTTTATAAACAATCGCTCAGCAAGTAGAATTTTCATGTCTTTTTGGCATTCACATATATCGAAATTTGTGTACACTTACAAAATGTGATATCGAACAGACACGATATTTTTTCATTACGATAATTTTCCAATTTTTGTTGGTATTTTTATCATTCCTTCGCCCTATCCTCTACGTTTCTGCCTGTAAAATCGTTTCTTTAACACATTTTTTATTTTTAATTTTTAATTCGAAATTTGCATAAAAATCGTTTTTCTGCAAATATTTAAGCTTCTTGGGGCACCGGAAGATATTAAACGAAGTTGAAAAAATTTTGCTTCCATCCTAGTACACTTAAAAGACAACTTTTGCATCCTATGCCGACTATTTTATCCACACTTAGGATTTTCGATCCACCCTACTATCCATGTCGGTAGCTTCTTTGCCAGAGTTCGAATCAGCGCCTGGAAGGCACAAAAATTTATTTTTAGAAGAGTAAATGTCATAAATCGAATAACTCATGTATTTTCAGATTGAACTGCGAAATTTTTAAGAAAAGATTTAAAATTATTTACCTTCAGTCGAATTTTTCCGCAAAGGAGGGTTCTTCTCAGTCGCTACTAAGGTCATCGCAAGAACACGTAGAAGTTTTCGTGTTCGATGAATCCGGGATCGTACTCGATTATGGAAATTTTGGAAAGCTCCGATAATCCATCGTTCGCCTTTAATTCGTCGAATAAATCCAGCTCTCTCTGGATCTCTTTGTTGTTCAGTCCACAGCTAACGAAACATTTGATGATATCTTGGCTTTAATTTCTTCAGGCGTATTGATTCCAATTCGGAGTATATGTCACAGAAATTTTCTTTGATAGTTCACAAACACCTTTACATTCATTCATACGAGCGTGTGAATGAACTGTATACCGTATTGCAAAGCAAACTGTCTGTATTTTAATTTGAAACATTTGATCGTCCCGTGATCTAATGGCTGAACTTTTGGGGTCATATACGGAGGACAGTAGGCGAAATTTCACATTTGTTAGCTCAGCTTCGTATGCATGACAGGTGGCCATGTCCAAAACGAGAAGAATTTTTCTTTCCTGTGTCTTCATTCTTTGATCAAAATCTCTATCTCTACTACTAATAAAGATGAATGTCTGCGTGTGTGTGTGTCTGTTGGCGGTGTACAGAACAGACCGCAGAACATAGAGTTACAAAATTTGGCACAGATATACTTTGGATGCTGAAGATATGCACCTCGGAGCCGTTTTTTTTGAAATTTTGATTCAAATTTAAATTATTTGAAAATTAAACCAAATTTCGCCGTTTTTTGCCAATAACTTCTGAACGAATTGATGGACAAAACAAAATTTTATGTCATTTTAAGGAGCAAAAAATTATCTTTCCAATGATATCAGTTTTATTATTGTGCAAAATTTTATGTAATTTTTATAAATTTTTAGTCATCATAATCTTATAGTTATTTGGGTGCGAGAGTAAGTAGGAAGGGCCAAAGAGATGTTTATCAACGTCACATTCTCGGCGCGGAACATCAAAACAAACGTACTATCGATGAATGCTTATGCCTAAACCATAGGTTATGAATGGTAAATTAGCTAAATAATAATTTTTTCTTTTTTGTTAGAATCATATTATTAGTAATTTGTTTCTTAACAGTTTATAGATAATAAATTTATTAGTGTGTGTGTGTGTGTGTGTGTTTTAAAGTTGAAAGATTTTAGAACATTTGTGTGTATGTGTGCCATTGTGTTTAAAATTATAATGTAAAAACATTTTAGCCAATATTTTAATGTTATACTATGGCTATTGAAAGATAATGTATGTTTTTGAAGTTTACTTTGTATGTTTTATTCCGCAGAGAGAATGATTAATCATATGTATGCATGTTTTAATACACAGGGAGTAGTAATTATTCTAGCATGAAAATTTTGTTTTGTACTGAGAATAATAATTGTTCCTAAGATACATACAATTTTAGCTTAGAATTTCACATTAGCTATTAAATTACATTTTTGCTTTTAACGTTTATAGATACTAAATTTCTTAGTGTATGTGTGTTTCATAGTTGAAAGATTTTAGAACCTTTGTCTGTATGTGTTTAAAACTATAATGTTATGGGATACTTATAGATATTACCTTCGAATGTTGTTGTTACATAAATCTGTTGCAGTGGGTTTTGATAATTTAAAAACTGTTCGTGGAATATTGTGTGAGACTGCACCTTTTAAATGCACTTTCCGAAATTAATATACTTCTCAAGACTTACAGTTTAAGCCTCGGAAAACTCAAATTTCCAGACATTAATTTACCTATGCACACATTCCATTGATGTTTTCTTATGTCGTATTACTGGAGCAATCTAAAGCAAACAAAAAGAATAAAGAAAAATCTCTATCTCTACTACTAATAAAAGAGAAAGTCTGTCTGTGTGTGTGTCTGTTAAGATTTATGTAAAATAAGAATTAAAAGGGGGGAAAACCTGAAACTTGCTTCTTCGTTACAAAGTGATGTGGCAAGAAATCCCTGTAATTGAGTACCTTACTAATAGAATAGGTGATACACTCATATAAGAGGCGTATGAAAATGAATGTCTAGAAGGTGTGAAGCTTTTTAGACTATTTAAATTGCAATAAATATATATAATTTTTAGAGAGGGTCAAAAAGCAACAAACCAGCATGAAAATTTGCAAATATCCATAATAGGCCAGTTTTCAAATAATATCACCCTTTAAAAGCGAAAAACAGCATCAGAGTGAGTTTACACAGATAATTTGAACCGAAAAATTTAAGATTTATGTGAAATGTAAGGATAAAAAGGGGAGGGGGGCTAAAACTTTCTTCGATACAAAGTGATATGGCAAGAAGTCCAAGAAACTGAATTTTACTTTTCATGTTTTTTATTCCGCAGAGTTAATGATTAATCAGATGTATGCATGTTTTATTTTGGTGCTTAATTTTTTATGCATGGGTGTACAAATCCAGTAATTATCCTAGCATGTATATTTTGTTTTGCACCGAGAATGATATGGATTTTTTGAGTTTTAATACTTAACAGATATGAAGTTACTTTGGGTCAGTTATTGATCTCTTAAATATAATATTACTATTATAAGAATGGCGGACCAGCTGGTCGCCATAAGCGGCTAGTTTTAAATAAAAATTGAGTCATCCTTTAAAAATTGAAAGTGTCAGCTATTCTGTGTCATTAGAGTGACATGAAAGTCCAAGACGTGTAAAATCTTTTTCCTTGAAGCACCTTGGTCCTTCTGATCTCCAAGGGGATCAGGGGAAATCCTTTCTCACTATCACATAAAGTTATTGCGAGCCAAGCCTTTGCAATTTTTTCTCCTTTTGCTTCTGCGCATTTTTCAAACTCTTAGTCGGTAGATCACGAAAAATCCAACCAATTTCGTCCATGTTAAATATATTTTTGTCTTCGTATCTTGCCATTATATATATATATATATTGGCAGATTCCGTTATACATACATATATATATATATATATATATGACATATAAAAAAATGGACACACACATATATATATATATGACATATAAAAAAAATGGACACACACATATATATATATATATGACATATAAAAAAAATGGACACACACATATATATATATATGTGTGTGTGTGTGTCCATTTTTTTGCCATTGTGTCTTGTATGTTTTTGAATTTTTGTCTTTTGTTTCTTGTTTGTTTTGATATATATATAACACAGAATTACATATAGACTATTATGCAGCAAAATATAAAGAATGCAAAACACAGATGATGAATCATTCTGATCTAGATAAGGCATCTGCACCTCGGTGCTATACACCCGGCCGGTGTGTGATGGAGTGATTCCATCTCTGTAAAGTCCGAGTCCAACGGGTTAGCTTTGAACTTTTCGGGGTGGTCTGATTTAAGTACTTAAGGGGATTATGGTCAGAAATGATCTCCACCTTAGCACCATAAATCCACTTATCGAATTTGTTTAACCGAAATAGTACTACCCAGGCCTCGGTGTAGCAATAAATTTTTAGCTGGCAAAAAGTATTGGCAGGCAAGTCCCATCAGCATTTTGCTGGTTTAAGCAGCAAGCTACACCATAATCAGAGGCATCACAATATATCTGGATCTCTCAAATCTTATCTATTAACCTTTGTTATGATATTTATTCCTTTCTTTAACTTTATGATGGATCAATTTCTCATTATCTACACTAGAAAGTATACTATATTTATTTTTAATATCTACATCACATCTAAATTTAAGATCAGATTCAAAAATAGTAATATCTTTTTTTTTATCATTTTCATTTTTAATATTTTTATTAAAACTCATATTCTCTTTGTCTCTTGAAAATAAATCTCTATAACATTCCTCCAAAAACACCATTACAGTAAATACCTATTACTAATCAACGAATAACAATGGTAAACGTTTTACCATGCTATACATACCAATATAGTATATCATCGAGCAATGATCTATATATAAATATATCGGGTATTATAATTTTTCGAGTTATAGTTACGAAAAAAAAGTAAGGTTATAAAAGTTCTAAATTCTGCAACAGAAAAAAAATAATATAAATTTCAAAACTTCCTGCATTTTTTGTCATTTATTATGGTTCCCTTCTATTAAGCATTCTTTATTAATGCTGATTTGCGGTCCCTCAAAGTCTGGAAAAACTTATTTTGAAAAAAGAATGATAGATTGATGAGAAATCACCATAAATATATACCTGCCATTTTTATTATGCCAAATATTTTCCACAGAGAGAACGTTTCTTTAAATATATATTACCTGTGTTGTTTCAAAACCATAAGAGATAAGCAACAGATAGCCTGCCTGGCTCGGCACATGCATCTCTTCTGTCAAAAGTTTTCTGGAGAGTTATAATGATGCTACAGTGGTTCCATACTCATACTTATTTATAAATTTGAAATTTGAAACTCGTGAGAGAATGCGACATCAAACACGATTACTTTCAGGCGATAAAAATGCTGTAAGTATATATTCCAGATGATTTATCGATTGAACAAAATTGTAATTAACACTAGATAATTATATATAATTTAACTTAACTATAAATTATAAAACTAAAATTTAACTACTAACAATCAGAAGCCAATGTGGATCAGTCCAGAAAAAAAAAATTGAGAAAATTCATGATTTTAAATACAATAATTTTTTGAATTGGTTTATTAACTTGATTAGTGAAAGTATATGAAGTATCCTAATAAAGTAACGAGTGTATCTTTTAATAACAAAAAATGTTATTGATTCCATCAAAATTTACGAAAACCGAAGACATCAAAGAATGCACCTATCCGCTTTGGCTTCTGAGCGACTCAATTATTAATCTGAACATTTCAACTTATAATTTATAGCTAAATACTTATTATAATTAACTCTTTCATTAAACTGACTCATTATTAATCTAGGTGTCAACGAAACAGCACTTTGAACATTTAAAGCGCTTGATATAAGTAAATTGAAGAAAAGTAATTTGAATAAGTATCTTAATTCCTTGATAAAAGCGATGTATAAGTGTGCACTCATTATTTAAAAAGGCAATGATACTCTTTCGTAACAACTTGTTAAAATGTCTCTCATACAAAAAGTTTGCAAGAAAGTTGAGGGACAGATCACCATCATTGTATACAAAAAGAATGCAATTAATTTAAACAAGTGAAGGACTTCTCATTTTTCTGAATCCATTAGCTGTTTGAGTAATATCATCGTTGAGTCATGGTGCACACTAAGAAATTCATATTAGTGTTGGAAGATAAACTCTTAGGAAATTCTTGTCTGTTTCCTGTCCCTAATCGATACTGATTGGAACTTGGCGCTTGATACAATTTCCAAATGGATTTGGAGATTGTTTAAATCGGGGGGTTACCAGAAAACAGTCTGTGAATCTAAAATGAACAAACCAGAAAATTCGTCCATTGCTTTTTGGGAATATCAGATACAGATATCAAGTTCAGTTTAATTGGGATTTGAAATTTTGTTGGTAAACCAGCTTTAATTCTTCTAGGGGAGAAGAGACGGTTAAAAATTTGCTTTTTAAATAGCAAAACAGTTGAAATTGCCTTTTACTTCTGCACGGATCTTGAAATTTCTTAAAATACAAGTTTCAGTTTTAAGTGGAATAATTTCAAAGCGATTTGTTCTGACAAATCTGTAATACAGTAAAACACCAGTTAACCGAAACCCGGGTTATAAGAAATGCCTCCGAAATCGCGAATCCGTAAAACACGCACAGGAATTATCGTAAAGGCGAGATAGCGCTAGGCTATGGCAAGTGGAGAGGTGAACGCCCAACCTAAAACAAAATATAAGTGTAGATTACAAAGAGGGTTTTGAATTCGTTTTACACTCAGATTAACATACTGTAATTATATGCAAAATAATAGTAGACGTTCATGGCATAACAGGAAAAAAAATCTTTATCCTAGACAGCTTCCCCCCATTTCGATTAAACAGGGTTATACTGTTCTTAAATATGCTCTGAAGGAAGTCATATTTGATACACACACAAGAAAATAACCATCTGGACATAAATTCGAATATTTTTACTTTACTATGATCACTAATACACAAAAAATTCTACAACTGCAATTCACCTCGGGAAAAAATATTTTCTATTTATCACTATTTCACATTCAAAATCTTATCAAATACTTATTCTTGTTTCATGATGAATATTGCTCTCTGAATGACAATAGCGAATGGAACCGTTAATTGTTAACCCGAAATAATTCAAAATTTTCAATCTTGAAGATGGTAAAATTTCAGTAAAAGATACTTATAGCTCACAATTGGGTATCATTTCATCTCTATCAAAGGCTTCAGAATAGATGGGATGTCGATGAATGTCATCAAAATATGACACCGAGATAAGTATATTCACAGGACAATTCTTAGTCTTTTCTTTTGATTGCGAAACTATGTCACGGTCCGGCAGCTGATGAAAATGAAATTGAAAAGTACATGAAGTTGGTAAAACATGGCGTTTGATGTTATAATCATGCATAAAGGGCATTGCTTGCTCGCAGAGAATATAAAAAAAAACATTATTCCCGTCAGAGAATTCATTAATAGATCTATATCTTTCATTACCGTTTTCAGCCATCTGTGAAAACCTTATTATCAGGTGACGGTATGTAGACAATGAAATTTAAAAGAAATTTTGTTTGAATTCAGAAGAAGGTATATCGTAAAATACTAGAAGTTATCATTTAACTTAAACTCAATATCAGAATCAGGCGTGGTTGCAGTTACAACTCATGTAAAACTAATGGTTTATAAGCAGTTCGATACACATTTCAGTTGTATTCCTCGTAATCTGACCACGGTTCTAAATTACAATATCCGTCCCAAAATAGCCCTGGTGTTGTTTCAAAACGGGACGTTAATTTTAACGTTAACTAAACTAAAATAAAAACCCTCACCAAACTTCAAAACCATACCAGTGGCAGGACGTACGTTTGTCTGACCAATGGCTGCTTCCGGCAGGTCACGTTTCGGAGGATGTGACGTCACATGCATAAGGTCCATTATCTTCCTGAAAATCGTCAATACTGTGTCTTAGACCTCTTTCGGATTAGTTACTTTGTGGACAATATTTCTTTAATAATTATCTCTTATTATTACAATAATTCTTTTTAATGTAAAGGAATTATTGTAATTCTTTTGCAATAATTATAGGACTATAACTATAATTCCAGAAAGAGAATTACAGGAAAGAAAGAATTATAGACAAGACATACAAGAAAGAATTATAGGACTAGCGCCAACCTGCAGCAGACATTAAGGGGTCTATTCTGGTACCCCCATTTGGGTTGGGGGTTGGGGGGGGGTCCGGGGGTAGCGTGCGGACCCCCCCCCCCCCCTACCGGGGGTACCAGAATAGACCCCTTAATCTTCATGAGTTACCAGTTATACAGTTTATATTCTAAAAGTAATCGTCTAATACATACATTAGTTCTACCAAAGAAAAGACAAGTCAGCCTTTTTAATACATCTTATCAAACCCAATATATGTGATTTAGGACGTAGTTGGTGAGGGGCATCAATATTTTATGTGCCTTCCTGATGATTTTAAGAGTACCGAATAATTTCTTGAATACAGTAGAACACTTTCTATGCTCAGTTGATGAAATTAAACCCATATAGCCACTAACATTTAAACATGAATTTTTTTATTCGGAGGAAGCCAACTAGAGAAATCAAATTTCGTGGAAATAAAAATATAACTTTTATTAGAGTCTAACAATTTATATCGACGCTAGAAATAATATTTGAAATAGTGAAGTGATTGGGGTAGAATGTAGACCTTGATGATATGCAAATAGTTAGTGCTGAGGTAGTATTAAACCCGACGTTCAAATTAAAGTTGTTAATATTGTTCTCCGCAACCATCCAATTAGTGAGGATGAGTGATCGTTGTCTCTATCACCACTGCATCTGTTGATCACCGCCATATGTTGTGATTTAAATTACCCTTACACGGATTTTACTAAAGTGGGGACATATGCGACGAAGAATATTCACAATGCTTCAACTATAAATTATTGAACAATAGTGAAATCAACTATAATTTAATCCGAAATATGTCGTCCGTGCTGGCCCACCTAGCTCTTAAAAGTGGCCAGACTCTGATTCTTCTTCCTGTCCCTAAATCCATTTTACAGGCTTTCAAGCAGAAAAACAATAGTAAGGAAATTAATGCCAGCTTTTTAGAAGCAAGTGACTTCTGACGTAAGACAGGCTTCATGTACATAAAAAAATTAAACTTGCAACTGCGTTTTGGGCATCAGTATATAGTGGAAGTTTTGGGACTATAAGTAACACTATTTAGGCGTAGAATTCAAAATGAATTCACATTTCTCGGAAATTTCTGTCATGTGTATGCCACATACAAGCACAAATCCCGCCTCAGTAACAATAAGAATCGTGAATGAAAAGGGCTTCTTGACAGAATTTCCATAACATAATCGCACAAAAGTTAAAGACAATGGGAGCAACATTGTTCTTGCAATCGAAAATGACTTTAACACTTTAGTCGCCACGACTCACGTCTGAGATCCGAACCATCTATGTAATAATATCACCCCTTCTCTTCCATATCTTAACTATAGTAAAGAAGGGGTATTCTAAATAAAATGTAGGTATGAATCGAACTTGATTCATTGAAGAATTAAAGTACTAACCTTGGACATTCATGCCTCTGAGAGTTTAATCGTGGGTCGCGTGGTATCTGACAGACACCACCTTGACTGGAAAACCGAGAACGGAAAAGAATCATTCCGGCGGAGTAGAGGTAGATGACCCACCCCCTTCCCCGAAAAGAAACTCTTTTTTTAACTACGCTGGGCAAAGAAATAAATTTCGCGTGGAGTCTATAAGACACCGGACACCTCTCCAATCTTTAATTAATGGTTTGGGGATGCTTCGTATTTCAGTTAATCACCAAATATGCTCTGTACTAATCTTCGGTGTAATTTAATCAATTTTACCATCATTTTCAAAGAAGTCCTCCGTTCAATTCTGAATTGATGGAATGCTAAGTGTCTTGAGAAAAACATAGAAAATTATTCAGGATGTTACATTTCCATGGAACTCGACATTTGAAATGGTAGAATTGGTTTTAGATTTGAAATGATTTATTTAGATTTCTATCGCTCCTTTAAGATTCGGATATTCCTAAATTAATATCGAAAGAATGGGAAATATCACAGATTTTATGTAAAGCTCTGGACTTTCGAAGATGAAAATTGAATCTAATTCCAGTCCTTTGTTTAGTTAATATGGATAAAAAATGTCTGTTACTAAATTATAAATTTCCCAGGCATGTTACGAAATTATTTAGTAAAAAGCACTATTCAACAATTACAACCACCTCTACTTATTGGATTAGAGGATATCGAGATTGACCGAATTTAATAGCAATCACATTTTTGCGCATGCTGTAAAGATGTAGCATGTGAAAATAACGGCAGAAAACGTAAAATGGCAGTTAAGTAATTTAATTTCCTTTGTGCTTGATAAAACTACAAATCAGCAATTTACCAAAAATCCACCTTTTTAATTACACCACAACGAAAACTTTCTTTCGGAAGTAAGTTCTATAATAAGTCCTCTGGAAAAAGCAGAAAGGGACAACTAATTCAAGAGAATAGTAAAAATAAATTTTTTTTAAAAGGGAGTAATAAGTATGGTCGGATCCATTGTCGCAATGAAGCTCCTAAAGTATAACTATCCACATTTTAGTTCTCTTGAACAAGAAATGTGTTGTACTACATCTTACAACATTTTAAGAACGGAAAATATTTTCACTTTATGAAGCTTCAATTTCATTCTTTCATTTAACAGCGTAGCATTCCGTAAAAGTCTTAACAACAAGTAATTTTTTTTGTAGCCAATCTAACAAAAATAAATTTAGAAAGGAAAACAAATCGTTTGCTATTGATTTTAAATTAAATATTAACTTAATCAAAGATAATAATATTTATAGATATGTCTTAACAAAATCGTATGCTATTAAATGTAATTGGAAAGAAATGCAACAGAACTGCATACAAATGAAAAATTCTATTGTAAATAAACTTACGAAAATAAAGCGGAACATTCTGATTCGTTGGTTATTTGAAAGAAGTGATGTAAGAGATTGGCGAAATCAATCCAGTTTTTGAGCCTCAGGAACACGGTAATATTTTGCAAATCAATCTCGGTTATTTCCGTTAATATATTCCGTTTTCTGCAATATCTCTCGAAAATTAAGGATGGTGGGCGTCAGACGACCCTTGATGACATATCTTGACGTCATAAGCTTTCATATCAAATAAAAATTGTAGAAATCCGTCGACTAGTTGAGGTTGGCGAACTCTGTGAAGGTTTTTACCAAATTATTTTTAATGCATAGATTCTTCCCTGAATACCGATGCTCTTCGTAGAATTCGATCTGCATCGTAAGTCCTCTTTGGCTGTTCTTTAATTTCTTTACTCGAGAAATTTATTCTAATCATCTCTTGGTTTTGTTTGGTGTGTGTTTTCCTATTTTGACTAAACGATCACTGGCAAAAAATTGAATTGCAAGTAGTGCAAGTCAGTAAAGTGTTCACTCAACTTTAATCGTCCCTTTTACTTAACTGTTACCGCTCGAAAGTGGTTGCTTGACAATGGAGATTCGAGAATTTCTCGCGATTTTGTTTTCAGATTCCTTGTTTAGACATTCGATACAATATGCGCTTGGAAACTGAATGAAGTAAATGATATCTTACCAGTGAAAAATACAGTCAGTATTGTCAGGCAGTATCTGACATTTTGCGCAGTGAGAGGAATAAGAAACAGTTTTAGTAAGTGTCATTCATTGTTTCAAATATTATATGTATTTTGGCTCATTACTTTCTGGAATTCTAACATTATGATTTCTGATTTGAAACTAAAGTTTGTTAATTCAAACTGAAACAAAGGTTCAACACTAAAAGGAGATTTCTTCTACAATTGAAATAATTATTCATCAAAATAAGGGATGAAAGAAATCTTTTATTAATTTTTTTATAGAAAACTACATTTTTTCTTCATGGCAAAAAAGTTTACGACTTTCCAAAAAATTTCTGCTAGTTCCATTTTCAGACACTTTTGCTAAAGTCCCATTTGAAAGAAACAAATCTGAATCGTTTCGTATGTGAATGTCTATAGCAAGATATTTTTATATCAATATATTTAAAAAATTATTATCGTGTTCTGTTAGATGCAGGATTCTGTGCAATATGTTGCGAAAAACATTTTCTCAGGAATCTTCGTTGCCAAGTCATCATCGAATTCATTCTTATAAAACGCTACATGACTGTGACGTATGTGGTAAAACATTTTTGTATTTATCTCATTTCTATCAACATTACCGTGTTCATGCAAACGAAAAACCATATACCTGCGAAGTTTGCAATAAGTCATTTTATCAGAAATCTACTTTAAATAAGCATTACCTTGTTCATACCAAAGAAAAGCCATATGTGTGTCAAGTATGCAATAAGTCATTTTCTCAGAAATGTACTTTAAATCAGCATTACCTTGTTCATACCAAAGAAAAACCATATGTTTGTGAAGTATGCAATAAGACATTTTCTCAAAAACCTACTTTAAATAAGCATTACCTTGTTCATACCAAAGAAAAACCATATGTGTGTGAAGTCTGTAATAAGACATTTTCCCTGAAATCTACTTTAAATCGGCATTATCTGGCACACACAAAAGAAAAGCCATATGTGTGTGAAGTCTGCAATACATCATTTTCTCGGAAATATAATTTAAATCGACATTTTCGTGTTCATGCGGAAGAAGTACCACGTTTGTGAAGAATGCAGTAAGTCATTTTCCAATAAATTAGAATCAATGTTACCGTACTCATGAATTTGAAGTCCATATGTCTGTGAAGTATATTACATAATTTCCCATAAATATCATTGTCATGGACAATATCTTGTTCATACTGACCAAAATCATTCTTCTGTGAAATTGTGCAGCAACAAATGTTCTTAGAAATCTGATTTAAATCGACATTAATTTGTTTTATCAATGAGAAAAAACGCCACCATACGCCTGCAGAGTATGCAGTAAGACCACTTCTAGAAAACATCATTTGTATCAATATTATTATCTTCATATAGACAAATCAACAAGAGTGTGAAGCACAATGTTAAACTTTCTAAAGAAGACTTGTATGAGAAGACATTGTGTTCTCTCCAGGAGTATCCATATTCTTGTGCAATTTGCAGCAAGACATTTGTCACTGAAATTTATCTGTGACATGTATTATTGTAACTATAAAAAAGAAAAATCTTATGTTTGCAATGGTATTTCAAGAAGCATTTTCAACATGTGTGTTTTAAGAAATAATAATATTCATGCCCATCAATAGCAGTATGCTTATTGAACGTGCAGTGAAATCCTTTTCTTTTAATATTTTAGACATTTATCTTTGTTTCTAATTGAAATAAATACCATATATACAATATTTATCAGAAATCATTGCGAAACCAGATTTATTTAAGATATAATAATCACACTCATAATGTGAAAAGCCTCACATTTATGAACTGTCTGATTAAGTATTTTCCCTGAAGTATAATTTCAACGCAGGTCTTGGCTTACTCATTTAGGCGGAAAAATGTTTTGAGATTCTTTTGCATTTAATTAACTGTCATTTAACGGTTATATTGTTTATTTACACATTTGAAAAACTATGTATTGCTATGTGTTGTAAATTGCATTTTACTAGTGAGCAAATATTTTGATTGTATGTGACACTGAAAATAATGTACTGTAGAATAAGAAGTAAATATGCATTTCATACAATAAAGAAATGGAGTTGAGTTTTTTACCATGTAGAATGCTCCATCTTCCTCTTTTATAACAGAATTTCTATAAAACTGATGTTCTTGATTCTTATTTGATGCATAAATGTGCATAGAATTCTATATATTTTCGTATAGAAATATCAGGTGCTGCAAAAAGACATTTCAGAATGTTTAGTAATTGGTTCCAATAATGAACACAATTTTAAAATACTTCATTTAACTGTTGAACTGTTTACAATGATATAAATAATACTATAGAATTTTGAAAATGCTATAAATACGATGCTTCTTAAGACCATTAAATTACAAATGCACTGGTGTGTAATGGATGGATGTTGTTGTCATTGTTTTTATCTGCATGATATACTTAATTGTAATTGCTATTTATTTAGTGTAAACATTTACGAGAATTTTAAATATTTCGAAATGATTTCAACTCTTTATTGGAATTGATGATATTTTATGAATATATTACAGCTTTTTACCTTTCTTTAGGAAAAGGAAATTTTAATCCGTATTTGTTATAAGAAAATGCATTTCGTTCGAAATTTTTTTGTTCTTTCTGTATGAATATATTATTGCAATAAAGAACTTGATGAAATGATTTTGTATTCTATTTCCTTCGGACAATATTGTTGGAAACGGCATGAAAATGTTTTTTCCGCTTGTTTGTAATGAAAACTTTAAATTAATTCAGAAAGCACAGTTCGTGTTTATTGATTTTAATTTATCTTGCTCAATTAATATTAATAGTTACTCTAGAAAATACGAAAAATTAATCTCGGTAGCTGTCTGAAATAAAACAAAATTACGCATCCCTTTCTGAATACCTGCCGCTCCACTTCGAAGAAGTTTCTCCGTAAAGGAAGAACATTAAGAAGGAAATATTAAAACCAAACAGCTAAATAATAATCCTTAATTTTTTGAAGATAATTTATATTCTGTCATGGAAGAGATATATTCTGATATTTACTTGTATTTCCCCGGAATGATTTATAAAAAGTATAATCGATTTTTCGATATCCTAAAATGTTTGCTTCCTGTACTTTATTTAACATATTGCGTTTTTGAAAAGTACCATTCCTACCTAATTTCAACCTAACAAAGAAATTGGATAAAAATAAAATTTAGTGAAAGATTTCTAGCCATCGCTTTCATTATATCGTCGTTTAATAAGCAAAACAACCGATCTTAGATCCCGAGATTTTCCAAAAGGAAGATGAAACGGAAATTTCTGCTACAAGTAACGAATATGGATGATTCTTTTTTGCATCTGAAACAGATGCATGTTCCTATCGGTTGTGAAAAATTCAGTACTGAATTATCTGTACGGATTTTTTTCTAAAATATTTAAATGGAGGATGAAAGTTTTAATATACATAAATATACTTTAGTTATTTTAACGTTATGTTTTGGAAGCAACTTGAATTTGAATAAATTCTTTAAAAAGGCTAGAATTTAAGCAGCTCCTCATTTCTCTTTCTAATGGTAAAGCATTTTTTTGAAGATCCATAAAAAATATAATATTTTGGAATTGAATATCAATTACATTATATTACTCTTTGGACTTTTTTAAAAAATGGCAATTGTAGACCGATAATTTTGCTACTCTAAAAATATGATTCTTTGAATTATTATAACTGATTTGCTTTCGTGGAACCAGAGATGTGCCTTCTTATGTACGGGAACCATTTTCACACTTCCGTTGGATTGCACAGGTTTAGGGGACCCTAACGGAGCTTGACCTATCTGAAAACAAATTGATATACAATCATAAAAAAGACCCGAAGTTGCTAAAATATTGGGTCTTTTTTATCAAATTTTGTATGATTATAATAATTTATGACCGCCATGCATAGTATTACCCTCATTTGCAGTTTTCAATGGACCAGAGGTATAAAAGATGCAAATAGAAGAACTCACTCCTTATACACTGGCTCCCAAAATCGAGTACACACCACTCATGTTCTTCATTAAACATCTAAAATAGCAACCTAAAATATTGTTAGAAAGCTATAAAGTCGTTTCCCTGAGATCCTAATCTTGGCGACAAACTTGGCGATAAATTTGGCGATCTTGGCGATAAATTTGGCGATTTTGGCGACTAAGGGAATTTTCTAGAAGGACCTCTAACTTTCAACCTATTTCGACGGGCTTCATGAACTTTCTGGAGATTACGTCACTTCCTACATAATGATGTCACTTCCTGTTGAAAAAGTATAAAAGCAAGCTCTCGAGTCAAAAAGAGTTAGTTGGATTTTGATCTGCAAGCAAGCTGGAGAGCTAATAGGAAACCTTTGAGCTCTGTGTTGAGATGTTATGGTAAACTCTGTTGTCAATTTTTACAAGTGCTGTTTTAATACTTGTGTTACGTTTCTTTTCTTAGAATGCCTGTAAAATAAAGAGCTTTATTTTTGTATTCCTGCTTATTGGACTGCACTCACGTACACCCACAAGACGATTTTGTCACAATATTCACTTAATATTTACAGGAATGTTAACATTCTCATTATAGAATGCATTAAGCACAGAAATATGAATGAGGAAATCATGCTAAATAAATTGTCTAAATTTTTATGCTGAAGTTCCAAATTTGAGAGTCACAAAATTCAGTATACACTTCATAAAAATTTCAATTTGGCCACAAGTACTTTTCTTTAAATGAGCCAGTGTAATAAATTTGATTGATATGAATTGACACCATGAATTGATATACATGAGAGAAATAAGTTTTCATATTTTTATTAATTCCTAAAATTAGCTCTAGAACTGATACCCCGAAACTTGTAATTCGAATGTCTGAATAAAGCATACCTCGACATGAAATTGCAAAGATTGCTTGGAGTGCATCCAAAAGTATAAAAGTCTGAACTAATAACAAATAAGCCTGGTAGAGTAAGAAAAGGAATTCTCAGTTCGACGACTGAGAGAATCAGTTTCAGACAAATGCGAAAAAATTCTAAATTGAGTGCTGTAGAAATTGTTATTTCGGCGTTCTATAGCAATACCAAGGGAGTGTATCAGCAGAAACTATTAGAATGGTGCTGAGGAAAACAAATTTCAACGGAATTTTAGCTATTTAAAAAAATTTCATTTCCGAAGTAAATAGAGATAAAATAATTGAAAATTTTATTAAATCAATGAACAGCATATAGACAGCAGCCTGAGTGCTGATAAAAAAATTGATGTTTTCCCTTGAGGCTGCATTTTTTATGCTTCAGAATACCATATTTGTATCTACAATCTTGAAGGGAAATCCTCATCCGTATTTTAAATTATTAAAATTCATCTGAGATTAATATTAAGAATTTTTTAAAGGATTTTTTTTCTTCAATATAGTCCAGTGTTGTCAGTTGATAACAAAATATTTTTTAGTCGTAAACCATACCTAAAACAAAATAGGAATTTTAAAGTAATTTTCCCCATGTTTCATTCAAGAAACCAAAGACAGAAACATTTTTAAAATCAAGAGAGAAACATCGGGCTTTAAAATGTCTATTGTAAATACAAACACTTTCCTAGAGAATGGAAGATAGAAAATTCGCACCTCAGGCGAAAAAAAAAAAGAATGAAATGCGTCTGATCCCACCGAGTGCCACCTCAAATATGGGGATGAGAAGCCTCCAAATAAGTAGGCGTGTTCTCGCACCTTCAGTGGGGGCCAATAATAGTGTGGAACTGAGTTACCTCCATTCCGATGACGGGACGTACCTCCTGCGAGTCCCACCCATCTAAACTTGTAGAACTGCCCTTCTGGCGGTTAGGCTCAGGGATGTGAGGCGGGTGTTTTCGTACCTCCTGCGAGAGGGGTTGGGCCGTGCCTGTTGATGGCTATTAGGACTTGCTGTTGTGGCAACCATCATTCAGTTGAACTCCAGATGCCTAAGCAGGGCTGGGGTGACTCGTTTTCGATTAATAACGAAGAGTCTCTCTTAAAATCCCTGTCTACATTGATTCTTAACAAAGAAAAGAAAAAAAGAACTGAAATAAATGCTCTTTTCAAAAGCTTCAATTCCAGGGCAGTATCGAATTTCCTTCATTGTTCAGATTGAATTGGTTTTTAATAATTTATAAGAAAAATATTGATTTTTATCAGTTGTATGCTTGGGAGAATTTTTTCTCCGTAAATTAAGTTTTTATAATTATTTTGAATAAAAAAGAATGTTGCTGTTATTTTGAATATTTGATAGGCTCTATAAACCTCAGAAATACCTAAACCTTATGCAATATTCTAATTTAATTTTTCAAATGATTTAAGAATGCTGAATTTTAAAATGATTTTGAAGTAAACAATGAGTTTTTTGTTCGTTTAAAGTATGATGTTCATTCATATGTCTACTACTTTTCTAAAAATAAAACTTATCTGTAGAGGATGGTATATAAGGATTCTTAAATTTCAGTCAAATACGTTAACATATGTAGCTAACTGTAACAGATTTCCTCTGATTTATTTAGACAGATGAAACTATATAGAAGATGAAAAATTTCGAAGCATGTTATCGTTTCGGGGGAAAATGTGGATATTTCATTCATATCTGATATTTAAAAGGAAATTTCGATATAGTATGAATGACATTTCATCTCTATCTTCTCCATTTAACTCACAGAAGTAAACAAAGAAATAAACGAAAAGTAGTTTTTAATCAGTAATGATAACTAAAAATACAAAAGTGCCACATTAGTAATATCATTTAAAGTTTGCCTTCCAAGGAAAATATCCTAATAGTATTTGTATCTTCATTCAAGATACCTATATATACAAGTTATTTTTACGAAATCCCTCGGTTTGAAGGAACGATATTAAAAGTATTAGATCAACACCAAAAGAAAACGAACATTCTTATTTGTTTTACTGGAGAGTGTTGCTTTTCCTGGGATTATGATGATAGATATTGAATTTCATGATAATAGACCTTTGTGAGAAGATTGAATTTCATTCCTCTCTCAGTGCAAGAGAGTAATACGACCTCTGTCTCAGAAAGTAGGATAGTTTTTACAAAAGAAAGATCTCATAAAAACTATCCAAATGGTGGGTTGACGTTTTTAATGAACTTTTCCGAAAATGCACAAGTCACTGTTGTCCATCTCAATATTATATTGATATTTAATAGAGATATCCGTAACGGACATGGGCCTGATTTCGAAATTTACATATTTTTGTCGAAATCTGATGGTGATTCGAAGATAAAGATATTAGCATATAATTATACATTAAGCAATCAGGACGTAATTTGTGATCATCTTCTTTAATGCGTGTTCAAAAGTTTTGGCAATATGCAGAGTTAACTTTTGAAATTTATAATGCATGTTTAAGCATCCATTATAAGAAATGCATCATATGAATTTTGAATTAGGGAACTTAAACAATGTTTGATTATTTTCTGAAAAACATAACTGTGGGTCACTTCCTATCTGGTTTTGGTACCAATCATAAATAGGTGAACACAACATTTTTCGCATCAAACAGTAGCTCAAGAGACGTTTTCAAATACACACTTTTCACAGCAAAAATCAACATTTCTCGTGCTCAGGTCCAGTCGCAATTTCAAAAATGTTTCTGAATTCAGCGAAAAATGTGTTTTTCTGTCTCAAAGCTGAAATCTAGAAAGGAAGACGCCACATTGGACATTTGTAGGCAGTTACTCTGACTAGTATCTTATCTTATGAAACGCTTCGCTCCGACAACTTTGACTTGGTCTTGGGCGGTTACAGGTTTCAAACCCGATTCCACTGAAGATCCGCCGTGTATTGTGCCTTTTGTACGTTACATCAAATGTAGGGGCTCAAACTTCCTCCCGCTTGTGTAGTGCGGAAATCTGGAGGGGGGGATGCCAACTCAGATGTCGTCCTCTCAGCTGGCATTCCCTTTCAATAAGCTAATCACTATGATTTTCTCTGTCTGATTGATCGAATGATATATGTGAACTGGAAAAGAAAAACCAAAGTAAACGCTCTGCCACAATTAAATTATATCGTTTTACAAAAAAATCCCCACTTTAATATTGTTGCAAAAATCGTCCGGTGGATGTACGTGAATGTAGTCCAAAAAGCAGGATAATAAAAAAATAATTACTCTTTGTTCCACGAATATTTTAAAAAATACTGACGTAGCACAGGTAACCGAATCAACCACACTCTTATAAATTAATAACACAAAATCATTAATAAATATCACAACAGCACTTTCAATAGTTCTCCATGTCTACCAGTTTGCACTGCGGTCAAAGCACCAAAGACGAATCAATCCTCCTCTGGGTTGCTGGGTATTTATAAAGTTTCCGACAGTATGTGACGTCACACAGAATTCTATCGAACGCTTTCTAAATCTGTGCTCCTAGCAGACATAGGACCACAGATCTTGAATTTTCTAGAAGCTTCGTTTCGTTCTCAAAGTTGCAAAAATGGTCGACTAGGTCGGAGTTCATTCGCTTGCCTTCCAGTAAAACTCTCTTTCTTGCCATAAGATTAGGACGTAAGGGAAACAACTTCACAGCTTCGAAACAAATTTTCCCAAATATATTCACATCGCGTAATAAAATTAGAAAAAACGACATCTCTACATGAAATGATATGAACATAAACTGTTCCAAGTCAAGAACGTTTCTTAAACAGCAATCTGAAAATTTCTACAAATTAGACTTGAATCTTCTCCCGTGTGCCCCAAATGTGGTATGGTGGATTCACAAACGACCAACTACTATTATCATGCATCGTTTTTGCGTAGCATTCTTCTCTGAGTACCGATAACCTTCAGTAGAATTCTTTCCGTATCATTACTACTTTGCATCGTAAAGCCTGTTTGGCTGTGCTATTTTTTTTTTCACTCAAGAAATTTACGGGTCTATTCTGGTACCCCCGGTTGGGTTGGGAGACATCACTTTTTCAGCACGTTAAGAACGGGAAAAGTGACATCTCAAAACCCAACCGGGGGTATCAGAATAGACCCCATATTCTAATCATCTCCGGGTTTTGTTAGGCGTGTGTTTTCCTATTTACTAAAGGATCATTGTCAAAAAATTGAATTGCAAGCAGTGCAAGTCAGTAAAGTTTTTACTCAACTTTAATCGTTCCTTTTACTTAACTGTTACCCGCTCGAAAGTGGTTTCTTGACAATAGAGTTTAGAGATATCCTCGCGGTTTTACTTCTACAATCCTTGCCTCGACATTGGGTACAATATGCGGTTGGAAACTGAATGAATTACATGAAATCTCACCAGTGAACAAATACAGCCAGTATTGACATGCAGTATCGGACATTTTGCGCCGTGAGAGAGATAACAAACAGTTTTAGTAAGTGTCATTCATTGCTTCAAATATTATAAGTAATTTGGCTCATTACTTTCTGGAATTCTAACATTGATTTCTGATTTGAAACTAAAGTTTGTTAATTAAAATTGAAACGAAAGTTCAACGCTAAAAGGAGATTTTTTCTCCATTAGAAAGAATTATTCACCAAAATAAAGGATGAAAGAAATCTTTTATTAATTTTTTAATTGAAAACTCAATTTTTTCTTCATGGCAAAAAGGTTTACGACTTTTCAAAAACTTTTCTGCTAGTGCAATTTCAGACATTTTTCTCAAGTCCCACTTGATTATGTATATTAAGAAACAAAACTGAATCGTTTCGTATGTGAATATCTATAGCAATATATTTTTATATCAATATATTAAAAGAAATCAAAATCCTGTTCATACAAAAGAAACATTCTGTCCAATATGTCGCGAAAACCATTTTCCCAGGTATCTTCGTTGCAAAGTCATCATCGAATTCATTCGTATAAAACACTATATGACTGTGACGTATGTGGCAAAACATTTTTGTACTTATCTCATTTACATCAACATCACCGTGTTCATGCAAAAGAAAAACAATATACCTGCGAAGTTTGCAATAAGTCATTTTATCAGAAATCTCATTTAAATGAGCAATGAGCATTACCTTATTCATACAAAAGAAAAACCATATGTTTGTGAAGTCTGCAATAAAGACATTTTCAGAAATCCACTTTAAATCGACATTACATATCCATACCAAAGAAAAAAACCTTATGTGTGCAAAGTATGCACATAATATCATTTTTCTCAGAAATCTACTTTAAATCGACATTACCTTGTTCATACGCAAGAAAAAAACATACGAGTGTAAGTTGCAATAAGATCATTTTCATCAAATCTACTTAAATACATTACCTTATTCATACAAAAGAAAACCATATGTTTGTGAAGGTCTGCAATAAGTCATTTTCTCAGAAATCTACTTTAAATCGACATTACTCTTATTCATGCGCAAAGAAAAGCCATATGTTTGCTGACGTCTGCAATAAGTCATTTTCTCAGAAATCTAATTTGAATCACATTACCTTGTTCTACCAAAACCTTATGTGTGTAGAAGGATCAGTAAGTCATTTCCTCTGAAAGCTATCTTTAAATCGACATTATCAGCACAGAAGAAAACCATTTGTGTTGAAGTCAGCAATAAATAATTTTCTGGAAATATAATTTAAATCAACATTTCCGTAAGTCATCGGAAGAAGTACCACGCTTTGAAGAAAATGCAGTAGTCATTTTGTAATAAATTTGAATCGACGTTACCGTATTCATGATTAAAATACATATATCTGTGAATATGCCAAATCATTTCCCTAAATATCATTGGTATGGAAATTAATCTTGTCTATACTGAAGAACCAAAAACACCTCTGTGAAATTATGCAACTGCATTTTTGGAAGAAATGAGATGTTAATCAACATTTAATTTGTTGTCTATCAATGAGAAAAAAATCCAGCATATGCTTGCAGAGAATAGACAGTCAGACGTTTTCTAGAAACTATCAGTTTAGGACGCTTGCGATTATCCACTCTAAGCTTTACTATGTAAAGAAGCACACTGTAAAACTTTTTAGAAGTTCTTAAGAAGACATTGCCTTCCACGAGTACCTATATTCTGTGCAATTTGTCAAAAGAGTCATTAATTCACTTAAATTTATCATTGATGTATTAATAAACCATAAAGAAGATAGAATATTATGTTAATTATCTAATGAGCATTTCGAATATTGTTCAGAAATCCATGCAATTCATACCCATCAATCACTGTATGCGTTGAACGTGGAAAATCCTTTTCTTTTTAATATTTTCGATATCTTATCTTATTTTTGTTCTAATGAAATAAATAACATATACTATAATATTTATCTTGTAAAGCATGGAAACCAGTCTTGTTAGGTGATAATAATAAACACACTCATAAGTCAAAAGCCTCGCATCTATAGATGTGTGATTAAATATTTTCCCTGAAATGTATTCCACCCATATTTTGCTTACTCATTTAGGCAGAAAAAATGTCTTAAATTTTTTTTGCATGTAATTGGCTTTCATTGAAGGGTTAGGCAATTTTACACATTTGAAAACTATGCATTGCTATGTATTGTATGAGTGCATTTACTAGTGAGCAAATTATTTGATTGTATGTGGCACTGAAAAATACGCTACATAGAATAAGAATTAAATTTGCTTATCACGAACAAATGGAGTTGATTTTTTTTACCATGAAAGATGCTCCATCTTCCTCTTTATATGGTAGTTTCTAAAACTAGAGTTGTTTTAGATTCTTATTTGATGCATAAATAGCCAGGGATATATATATTTTTCGTATAGAAATATCAGAGCTGCAAAAGACATTCCAGATGTCTTCGCTATGTGTTCCAATAATAAAGACACATTTTAAAATACTTATGTAACTGTTGAAGCAATTTATATAAATTTTGAAGGAGATTTTATAAAATCAACAATGCAATCAATAATACTATAAAAGTTTTGAAAATGTCGTAGTAAATACAATGTTTAAGACCTTAAAATACACATACCATCCTGCCTGGTAGGTGGACATGCGTTGATATTGGGTCATGTTTTATTATCGGTGATGATATGCTTAATTGTAACTGCTCATTTATTTTGTGTAAATATTCATCGAGATTTTTTTAAATATATTGAAACGGAATCTCATCTGTATTAGAATTGATGATATTTGGTGAATGTATTG
>BGPR01000807.1:380077-400756 GCA_013235015.1 Araneus ventricosus | reverse complement strand
GAAATTCGTGAAAAAGTTATACAAAACATTACAACTAGATGAGGTTTATTGAAAGATTTTTCAATTTTAAAGAATCTTTTGTCGACAAAGAATATGAAATCTACAATGGTTTTATAGTGTGTTCCACTGACCTTCATGGAATATTTAAAACTGAAAAAAGTAGCGGTTGAGAGCCTCGAAGCAGCGAGGTAGCAGGGGGGAAGCAAAGCGGTTAGTATATTGTAATTTCATACATTTTTAAAATCGATACAAAAATTGAACTTCCTTCCAAAGAGCTTTTAAATATATTTTGTGCGGATTAAGCTCTTAAAATATTTGCTTGAATTAATATCACTACGTTATTTGTGTCTGAAATTTTGTTTAATCATCGAGCTAAAAATGAAGATATTTGTAACGCAGTATATCAAAAATATTCGATAATCTTAAAAATTTACAAAAATGACCAGTAATTGAATAGTTTTAACTATAGTTTAATAATTGTGGAAACGTGAATCTCATTAATGGTCTTAATTTTCTTGAACGGTCCCGGATTGCTTATTTTCTAATGTGCTCTGAAAAATTTTAGATTGTGAAATAAAACTTTGATGGTTTAAAAAAATAACTTAATAAAAGCATTCTGTATGAAATGATTTAAAATTTTCGACGAATATTCATTGAAGAAAAACATTTATTTCAACAGCAATATTTGTTTGTCATTTCAAACTAAGACATCACCGATTAACAAGCAACACCATCTATCTCAATTTTTTGAAATTTCAAAGAGGAAGAAAAAAACTGAATATTTTGCAACCAATACCGAATGTTTCTGAATTCTTTTAACATCTGATATGTATTTGAAACCGAATACTCCTAACATATGTGGAAAGAAAATCAGAAATTTCCGCTATTGGTTCCGAAAGATAGTTTTCTTTTCTCTTTGAAATTTTAAAAAAAATGAGATAGGTGGTGATGCTTGTTAAACGCAGACATGGATTTAGTTTAGTTTAATTAACGATCCATTTAGAAGCTATACTGAGACTATTTTAAGACGCAAAGTTTGAATCATTTTCAGTTGACTCTGTTGCGTTATGGCACTTGAGTCTTCAAACTTGAGCACGGTGTCTTCAAGCTTGAGCACGGTGTCTTCAAGCTTGAGCACGGTGTCTTCAAACTTGAGCACGGTGTCTTCAAACTTGAGCACGGTGTCTTCAAACTTGAGCACGGTGTCTTCAAACTTCCACGCCAGGTCACATCAACAGGAGCACATTTGACCTTCGAAAGCCTTAACGTATACCAGACCTGAATACACGACACATCTTTCCTGGATTAGTTTGGTTATATTAACGTCCCGTTTGAAAGCTAAACGAGTGTTGATTTTGGACGGACATCACAATTCTGAACCGCGGCCAGATGACAAAGAAGCCAGCACCCTCTCTTTAATCTTCCGCACCCCATCAGAAGTATGTTTCGCGGAATCAAATCTCGAAGGTGAGATTCTGCTACGAGGCCATCACTGTTCAAAGTGCGACAAGAAATAAACCACTATGAGTAAAATGATAAATATTTGTTTCCAGAAAAAATCGTATTAAAACTAGAAAAATAGGGTAAGTTAAAGCAGCTCAAATGAAAATCTTTTAAGCTTAAATGAAATATTAAAATAAAAGATGCAGATGATACGAGTGTACTATACTAAAACACTTTGCTGAATTATAAAATTTTGCCTTGCTACATCAAAATGATTAAGTTTAACCCTGCTGTTCTGTTCGGGTCAATATAACCCGAAACGCCTTTCAACTTCTTATACAAAAGAACAGTTTAGAGATATTTTACTGACATTTCGTGACTTTGTTAGTGAGGGTGATATGTTATTTCTCTGAAAAGGATTTTCTTTTATTTATATATTTTCTGTCTATTTTTTTTTTTGAAATTGTATTAATGTAACGTTGGGGGTCTGTTTTTCCTTAATTGAGTGAAAACACTTGATCGTTATATTATTAATTTAATAGGAAACGGCGTAAATAAATTCCTGAAAAGTCATCTAATGTGTTTTGTATAAGCAGACAAGTTCGGTCAAGGTCAGAAAGAGCCATAGCTGGTCACGTGATACGATATTTCCAATAAAGTTGTAGGTTGCAGTATCGAATCATTTCGTCTGTTTTTAATTCTATGAGAACGCAACATATATACAAAAATATCAATAACTCTTGACATTGTAATGACGGGTAATAGCGATAATAATAGAGATTCGCAGATATTTGAGGGACACTGAATAGCTCAGCTTTTGGAAGCACCTGATTGAGAAGTGAAGGCTGTTTCTGAACATGAAAATCATGCAAGTGAGGAAAGTGCAACTTCTGATTATGATGAGATATTGTTACTCAAACTATTGATAATGTGTAGCATATTCGGTTCAAACATTAAAATTAAACTGGTCTTTGGGTCAGGCTCCGTGTTTTGGTTGTATGAATTCTGCCAATTTTATGAAAACCGCTCTAAGCGTACTAGGTATTCAACATCAAGAAGAGGGTTGTAAAAAGTACATTTGAAACTGTATTCAAGTCTAAAACGCAGAATGAAATCATCAAAAAAGATAAATATTGAAGGCGAAAAGGTATATGGAAAAGAATGGATCATCATTTTTATGAGCACAATGTCTTATGATTAATCAATTAGTAACTGAATTTTCAAAATTATATTAGAGTACGATACCTGAAAGGAAGCTGTGAATAGTCTTAATCAACATTTCAATACATATATTTAGAAAGGAAGAAAAAAAACTATGCCCTAGGGTTGTAGTTTATAACAAGCTTGATAGTTCTTCTTATAATGCAATTATTCTCTGGACATGAATAAGTAGCAATGGAATGAAAACAAATCAATAAAAATAATTTTTGAGAAGAACTAGACAAATTATTACTTGATTCGTATATTCAGAAAAAACAACATCTCTATACAAATAAAGAGTCACGTAATATACTCAAAAGAATACAGGATGAATGATAAACTGGTTTATGATTAACAATCATTGCTAATTTACAGTTGAGTAATAAACTTGCCTGATGCATGTTCGGCCAGTCAAGCAACGATAATAAAACAAATATATTATACAAGAATTATAAAAACATAACTGAAAGCAACATCTATCATGTTTTCTGTTTGAATTATATAAATAAAAAAGAAGGTAAGAATTTTAAAAAAAAATCTTATTCATCTTTTTATTTTACATACATACATATTTTACATAATCATTGTATCATTTTAAAGATGTATCAAGCTTATTCTGTTAAAACATATCTTATTTATCTCGAAACACAATTTTGTTCTGAAAAAAGCATGGGACACATAGGCCCCTGTACTTGGTCTTTAGTGTTCGGGTCATATTGACCCCAACGTTACATGTGCATAGTGAATGCGAACAGAACAGCAGGGTTAAGAACCAAATTAAGTTAATCTTGCAGTAGGACACAGGTAGGCGATATGGAATCATTTCCAAAGTACATATTGAGATATTGAGGCCTTACAGATAAAATTGTAATGCTAAATTTGTCAAGATTAATTTTCTCCTCATAAATAGTGTATTGTAAACAGATGGAAACTCTTTCAGTTTTGTATAGCAAACTATACACACAGAAGAACTTTTCAATATTGGACCAAAATTCATGAAATTTTGTTTTACTATCATATGTAATTGCTTCTGGTAAAAATATTCTTTAGTCTTTGTTAACGCCAACGCGTCATTCCATTGGCTGCTGAGTTTCACGCCCTTTGGCGATGCAGAGTTTTATGAACTTTAGCTGTCCACTTTCGTCTCCATGGGGGTTGCGAAGTTGACTGAAGTTCATTCTCGTTCGGATCGCCTAGGCGGATGGACACTTGTGTCATATATTCTTTGGGAATGGAATGAAAATCGTCTCTCTTAAATGTTACTACTTTAAAATGTATTACAATTATTGCTCTCGATGGTATATGTTTTTGTATTTCGTAAATTTATTTAAAGTTAGAAGTCCACTGCTCTGATTTACCCTCTGAACAATCCTCTAGTCTTGCTACTCCAAGAAGATTACTTCCAAACAAAGAATAAATAAAATAAATCTTGCTACACTGAAAAGAAGGAAACTATACGTTAGAATTCCTTCTACATAAATAATCTCACTGCAATAAAATGATTACATTTGCACTAACTGTTGCCAAATTGAAAGAAAAATTCTGGTGGAATTATTCGATAAGAATAAGCTTAAGCCTTGCTAGAACGAAGTAATTACATTTACGCGGAGAATAAACCAGATTTCCAAGAATTACAGCGGAATAAACCCGATATGCAACAAACTTGTTATTCCCTGTCCATTCATTGTTCAGTACCCTGGACAGGTCAAACTAATTGAGGATAAACCGGCATTGAAGGAAGAGAATATAATGAAATATGATCCTAATCCATTCCTGCCTCATCCAATCAAGTTGAGAACAAACCGCTAAACAGGAAATTGTGGGTAGGGTAGATTCGAAGACAAGTTGGATTCCCGGATTGATGGATGGTTGCTGAGGTAGGTGAAAGAGCAGGGTATAACGAACTATCCTGATTAATTGGTTTGACCGGTTACTCTTATTCACTGGAGAATTCCGTAAATCAGTGTTACTGGAAATATTTATCACTGCGGGTTCATTTTCTCCAGGATTAGCAGGAACCCACGTTTAAACCTTTCTGGATTCTTCTTAATTCATCTATCAGGAAGATTCACACGTTGGAGAGGGTTCATGCGCTCCAAAGTTCTAAATTGGAACAACGTTCGAATGGGAATTGGGGGAATAAATCATTTTCGGAAAATGGGGCCGTTCTTTTGTGTTTCTTGAAAAGTCGAGGGAGTTAATGGTGTTTTCTGTCTGCTGTGTGCGGTGGTTTTTGAATTTTGTTTGGCACGATTTCTACTTCATATTGCGCGTTATTTCGGTTAAAATATATACGTGAACTAGCTGACCCGGCAAACGTTGTTTTGCCATTTATATTATTTGTAGGAAACATTTTTTTAGGTCAATAAAAATAATTATCTACTATATAAGTGTTCCGAGGGATGTACTTATAATCGAAAGCGTTATAAACAATAAAGAATGCTTTTATGTAGGGTAATAAATTAATGTTTATTAATGTAGAATATATTTTTTTAAATTACACAATTCTTGCTAGTTATCTAAATATCAAAAAATAATTATTCATAGTAGCAACTATCAATTATGGCAGTTGAAAAAATTAATCTCTTAGCGCAATAAAGTGTACAATATTCTTGGTTAGTCATCTTTGTAACACAAACAAACTGGATGGTTTTCCCACGCGAGAACATGCCACATATAGTTATCATGGGAAAAGCATGGTGTTTCCAAATCTAAGCCACATACAGACAATGTCTGGCAGCGGCTTATTGATCGTCATAGCGGATGCCAATCTAATTGAAGTAGGTGCGTTTTGAATTCAATTGGCACATCTGCTCAGAATCCCATGAGTTCGTAGCGTAACACATTTTAGCCTTGACACCCATTCAAGATGATGGCTTCTATAACGTTTTCATTAATGTTTTTTTAATGACTAATCGTGTGCCATTACATAGCCGTGGTGGGTTTAAGTTACGAGGAGAATAATCGGTGATCAACTTTCAATTGTAGAATTGTGTGGTGGCATGCTGGCAAATCAACGAATTTAAAAACTCCAATTGGATAATTCACAGTCTCGTTGGTATCACAAACTGCATCGATAGATTTATATGACATCAGATCCCAGGTAACAACTGTTGTATCTTTAAATTTAATCCATTGACGTCCACATTTTTACTTGCCAAAATCGCTCTTTTCTGCCCAGCCACTTGCATGATTTACATATTGTGTGTGTACGTCGGAAATATTCGATCGATGAGAGTATTTTGCGGAGTCCATGATTGTGCAGAGATCCGTCTGTAATTTAATGCATCAGTATTTCATGTACAGCCTTTCCCATCGCCAATATCTAACAGTTGTTTTAGAATGTTTCGGCGGATGGATCCTGCAGCATTTGAACGCGCATGTTCACCGTCAGTTGTACTTTTCAACATTACGCCATAGTCGCGATGATTTTAAGCAAGCGTTGATTTCATCAGCGTACGTTGAACGTGGAATAACAAGGAAGTGTTTGCCTGAAATCACCTGAAAGGAGTAACAAAGTGCCGCCAAACCAATTTATCATTGTTTTTTATATCCTTTAATGTCTATCCAATACTCAAGCGAATGTTTGTGTGCCATGGGTACTAAGCTCCAGATATGGTACATTGTTTCAGCTGGCCATAGACGATTGTTTTATCTTGCTTGCACAGTGCATCTGGATTATTTTGGATGTTCAATGGCAGCAATGCTGAATGAGCTGTTCTGCCTCCATCTAATAAACTTGCTGCAATGCCAGAAGATGCAACGGCAATGCGATGCCATTTTTTTGATCGTATCTCGGCAAAGTAGCGAAATAAGGAACGTTTGCCAGTTCCACCTGGTGCACATCAAAAAAGATCCTCCTTGTCCTGCCCGAAACTGCCAGCATAATGCTGTCGTAAATAATTTTTTTGTCCATCATTTAGTAATGGAACATTGCGACTAACAATGCCTGTCATTTTCCACAGTATTGCACTGCAGTTCACGATCCATATCTGTGTTGAGTAAATCAGATGCACTTCGATTCCGGTGAACTCATACCGAAATGACTGATTGGTAAATTCGCAATAGCAGTAAGATCCTCGATAGCAATCAATGATTCATTGTACATTGCATCACTGAATGATATCATTGAATCGTTAATACCTTGTACGATAATGATACAAAATGTCATCAGTCATTGAATCTTTGTGATTATCACAACATTTGCGCTCGGGCCGGGAAACATGTAGTCAATACTATAGCAAATAGTAGACGATTTGTGTTCCTGTGCAGTTTAATACTGCTTCAGCAAAGCATACAATCCCCATTGATTGTCATCTTCTATGAAGTAAGCCCTGGTGCAAGGCATGCATCAACATACGTTGGATACTATTTGACCATCTACCTTGCGTATATCTTGAAATGACAATGGTCGGTGACATTAACCAACAGCAGTCGCAGATAAAAACACTCAGTCTGCCTTGGATTGACTGTATATACACGTCCCCAATTATTTGATTTAAATAAACCGGGGCACGCATCAACTGGTGTCCCTTTCTTGCCGGGGCATCCATTTTTTCGATTGAGCCCATGTAAAATATCGCGGAACTTCAGAATAGAGCAGTGTTTGTGCGAAGGCACCAAACGCATCCGCACGATTGCACAGTTCAAAAAATTCAGTGAGCGTGGTTTTTGGTGGATTTATAGCACGATCAAGCGCTGTATCGTCCGTGAAATATACGCGCTGGCCGGTTTCAAGATGGACAGCTAAATGGATAACTGCTGGATCTCTTTCATGAATTTGGAAACCAAAAATACGCCAGACAGCTTCATTGGAACTGATATACCGGCCAATTTGGCCGGTCATCATCATTGGCCATTTCATCATTTTCATTCAACGGAGGAGCATTGACATTAGTATTTTCAATTCTAAATACAGCCATATCACTTCCTTTATTAACATATTTGCAAATATATTTGATACTCTTCACCGAACTGCATGACTCAACATTAATATGAGCATTGAATGTTTTGCTGAGCAGAGGTGAATGTGGTACCACCCAACGATTGTCAATGTCGATGTCTGCGTTACTGATAGTTTTAATGAACGATTGTCCGCCATTTTCAGTACTTCTTCGACGATATATTGGATATCCGTCAATATGTGTTACCGTATCGTTTATGAAATCTTTAGGAAAACGCTTAGTACATTTTCTGTCTACCATGCAAGGTGATGAACGATTCAGAATTCCGCACGGACCATGAATCATGTTTGTAGTAACAATATCAAATAGTAATTGATCAGTAGATGGATCTGGAATCTCTGCAGAAATTAAACTATCGATGTCTTCAGCACGTATTTTGTCGACGAACCAAATTAAAATGTGAGCATGAGGTAATCCACGCTTTTGCCACTCAACTGAATACATCCAACAACGTGTGGGACCAAATACATGCAACTTCGTAATAAAGCTGATTAAAGACTTTAATTTTTGTTTAAACACACGTTCTGTAATGTCATGACGATGTATTGCATTTTGTCCTGGTAATAGTAATGATGTAATTTCCTGCCATTTTGGATTACATGTAAAAGTAATAAAAAGACACGGTCGTCCATATTCACGCACGAAAGTCATAGCATCCTGTATGTACTCTTGCATGTGACGTGGACTACCTACATACGATGATGGTAAGATAACAGAGTTACCAATTTCGGCAGTGTCAGCGTTTTTCGCAATAGCATCTCGCAGGTGAATATATTCTTCCGGACGCAGCTTCTGTTGATTATATCGCAAGTATCGTAGTCGTTCACTCTCTATCTTCACATACATGTCGACCATAAATTGTTGGCTTAGCTCACGACATCGTAAAATGATATTGTCTCGGCCGCTTCTAATCATCAAACGATATGAATAAAAATCCTTCGAGCTAACGTTCTTATTTGTTTCGGCTCCTGTAATAATATATCATTGAATTAATTGAAGATTCTACAATAATAATTAATTATGTTTTTAATAATGAATGAATTACCTGTTACGGGATCTCGTTGTTTAATGTTTACGCAATATCCGTCTTGTCCCTTCCAGAAAATTAGTGGATATTGGAGAGCGTCATAAGAACGGTGGGTATCACTAATGAATTGAAGATTATTATTTCTTCTTCGAATCACGATTTGTCGCGTAGCTGTACGGTCACCAACCATGATTCCAGCAACATCGTCAACAACAGGTGCGTTGAATCTACGTACATGCTCTCCAGCTGGTGTTCTATCAGGATTGATGACAATAGCATGATTGTCACTTTGTAGTTTGTGCATGTGTGATTTGAATAATTTCAACAATTCATTATTCTCATTTAACAGAGCGTCCAGGTGGGTGACGATACGCCTGGCAAAAGGTGAATTGAGATTGTGGTAATCGCAACGTGCATCCACGCGATTGGCGAGTGCACGTTCGGAGTCTTCGCCACCCATAAAGTAAATTTGTAAAAATTTATGAGATTCGTTTGGCATTGGCAGCAATGAGCCCACTTTGTGATAAATTTGGCCTTTGATTTTGAACGTGGAATTAAATTGTTGACCGTTTGCAGCAATATTGTTAACTATTTCTGTTGCTCCAAACGACGTCATTTGAAAACATGAATTGAATGTGCGAATTGACTTTAGGAAAAGGCTAGAATCTGGATCTGTACCGATAAGTAAACCGTGTAATGGTTCAGGTGGTGTTTCAATTTCGGTTAGTTGTACTTTTCCTGATGAGCAACACATCCCAACTGGCTCATTTTTAAATTTAAGTGCATGACAATGCGGGCATTCCTTGTCCAAAGAACCAATAACCACTTTGGAATGAGCGTAATATTCAACATCAGGCTCATATTGGAATGCTAGTCGAAGAAATGAATCTGATGTAAATGCTCGAAGAAGTTGTTGGCGTTGTTGGTCAATGCCTCTACGTCTGTTTACTATGAATCTGCGCGTTTCTCTTCGTTCTAATTGTCTTTGTTGATTTCGTTCATCTCGCGCCTCACGTAACTGCGCCATGCTTGCACGCACATCTGTATTATTTTGTTGGATTCGTGCTCGTATATCTCGCATGACTGTTGAATTGGTTGTTCTACGACTCAAATTGGCCCCTTTACGTCTTTTTGGCATTGCTGACTGTAATATAAATAAATGAAGTTAAAATACTTACACAGATAGCAAGATTTTTTTATATTTGATAAGCTTTATCAACTGTTAATAAATAATTATTCAACATCATAGGATGTAATGAATATTTAATAATAGTTAATAAATTATTTATTAAATACGATTTATTTAATGTTACATTAACTATTAATAAATATTTATTAAAGTTGTCTTCAAAGAAATTAAAATATTAATAGTTAATAAATCCTTCCATCAGTGTATTGGTAAAAAACAGTGACTTAATATATGTATGATATTTATTATTATTATTATTATTATTAATATTATTATATTGTATTCATTTGTTTATTATTTGACTTACCTTTCACAATAATGAAAAAGGTATATTTAAAACTATTTTCAAAAAGCGTTAAGTACAATATATACAGGTACGCAACACATGTTTATTTATATGAATTTAACGTAATAGATGCACAGAAAAATTAAAATAATACGTATAAGTCACTGCTACGAAACTGTATATTGAGTAAGACAGGAGACCGCCTTCCTTCTCATCCCTACTCCGTGATGTTTGCTGGATGAGAGGTGACCCAGGTAGACATCTAGCGGGGATAACTGATCGATTGATCGCTGATTCGACCGGTGATAAATTCAGGGTTATATGTATTTACTAATGCTGTATCATAAAAAAATTTTTAAAAAAAATTTATCTAAAATTGAAAAAAAAAATTTAGGGGTGGATTACCCTTAACATTTAGGGGGATGAAAAATAGATGTTGTCCGATTCTCAGACCTACCCAATATGCACACAAAATTTCATGAGAATCGGGAAAGCCGTTTCGGAGGAGTTTAACCACAAACACCGCGACACGAGAATTTTATATATTAGATTGAATTGGTAGAGAAAGGTAAATGATTTGTTTCGGTGAATTTGTGGATATTATTGCTATATATCTGTCAGATGGCGATGAAAATTGCCTGATTTAGAGTTTATATTTTATGTGGAAACAGCCAATGGCTTAAATTTTGGTTATACGTATGAATTGAAGAAAGGAAATAAATATAAAAAGGGCAATGCGTATGGAAGCATAAATAAATCTAAAGAATTCCTGCAAGTACAGATGATATAAATCCTTTTGTTTATTACTTCAACTGGTTTTAGTGACTTATTTCCTGCAACAGTGATTTTAGTATTTAATTAGGTTTATTAAATCAATCCATTTGATTTAATAAAGTTTTCTGTGACGTCTGCTATGTGCTTCGTTTTATATCTGAAATTATGTTGAAGACATTATTCATATGAGAATCAGGAAAAGAAGATATATCATTTATAACAATAGTTTATTTAACACCTTAAAAATTCATGTCAGTTTTTGCCTTTTTTTCTGTAAACATTTAGCTAATGGTATTAAAAATATCTGATCATGCTAATTTGAAAAAGCGCTTTTTATCTTGAATTTCTCCATTATAAGGCGATCAACGTAAAAGGTGCAATTAGTGTTTCTTTCTTGCTTTTCAGTACCAATGATAAAAGTAAAGAGACTTAGCTAAGTCTCTGCCTCATCGGGCCAAATTTTCCCGTTTATCTGAGAACACTTCTTGGAAAATTATCTCTAGCTGCATTATACATAAAAATAAAATGACACATGAACATTAACGATTTCAGTAACAGTAAAATAATATTGCAAGCATTTTAAAGAGTGAACGTAATTAAGAATTAAAAAAGAAATGAACATTTAGGTTTAAATTTAATAAAGTATTGTGCATAAAATTGAATTAAATGACAATAAAAAAATCAAGAAAGGATTTAGTCTATATCATTCTCTATGAATTACCATTAGACAACTTATCGCTAGTGACAAATGCAGATTGAATTAAGGCAACTGAGATTCCAATTCGGGAATTTGTATCGGACATTACGCAATGCCAGGGTCCCTTAGGCACCGAAGTCCCCATTACATATTGACAATGACAGAATCCTTCAGCCATTAGATGGGATTGGCCGGTATGTTTTCCGGAGATTACGTGGCAATTAGGCATTTGCTCACAGTTTAACTGGGTATCCAAATCGGGGTAAACATGACATGATTACGATATGGATCTAACTGTTGCTTTAAATAGGGCATGTTGCATGCAACTCGTTAACTGTAATAACAGTTAAAGCATTTCACCCGAACAGTATTGATACAATATTCTTTGTAATAAGAATTGTTGGAAATAATACGCAGTTTACTTTAATTCTCTCATTTAATATTCAATTCCATTTGATGCTTTTTGTCACAGAGAACCGGTAAGAGGTATAACTATGTACTTCTAACTTTGCACTTGTAAACGTCTTCATGTCTGTGTCGTTATAATTATCTTACGTCTATGTGTTTAAAAATAAACGATTACTTCAACCTGTTTCTCACCTCTGCTAATTTCCCCTTCAAGAATTTTAAAATATTTATGAAATTAAATTGAAGATAAAACATTTATTAGGGGACAATAACTATAACTGGAACTCCAAATAAAAACCCAATTTAATTTTTCCTTTCGTGAATACTTTGAGTAAGAAAGCACAGCAATTGCCTTGCGATCTCGAGATTTATATCAATCTTTACGTTTTGGATACCCCTGAATCAGAAAAAATGAATTTTAGAATTATATCTGTCTGTCTTTGAGCAAGGTAACAGAAAAAATGCAACGATCTGAACGTATGTAATTTGTTATGGGGACTATACACAAAATTATAGATTTCTATCAAATTTCAGAAATACTTCAAACAAAAGTTTGTTTGCCCATCCGTGTGCTAGTGAGCCAATAGCTGAGAGATGTAGAAAGCGAGGTGAATAAAATTTGGTATGTTGTCTTGAAATCAAACTTGTAAATCTTACATACATCTGTTATTTTCACTGTATTACGAAGCTCAACGTATAGCGCGATAACACTAACATTTCCACTTTTTTCGTTAAATGTGAATGATTGAAAACCAAAGGCATATGCTTTATTCGTTGGAGTGGACTACCCAAACAAGTTGGGATCATTTGTTTTCTTAAAACTCTCATTTTAGCCGAACCCATTTCCTTGTAATAAATCCCCCTAATAGCCATCAGCTGTTCAGAGTCTTTTTTGGTAAATTATCCCATTAAGAATGCAAGCTGTCATTGAGGTTTTTCAAGGGGGGTGGTAGGGAATTTCTCTCATCTTGAAAGATGAACTCGGGCTTTACAGTATTTTGAAGTCCCTTAACTCCAGTGTTCTTAAGAAACAGAGGGTTACAGAAATATAACGGAAGGTAAACAGAGAGATATTTAACCTCAAAAAACGCTAATGGCTAACAACTACCACTCTGAGAAATACATATTAACCAGTCCATCTAAATATAAGAAAAATTTGGTTATTTAGTTCTAATTTTCTTAAATTTTTGCATATGAAAAATTGTAAATAAAGACGATGCAGATTTTAAAAGAAATATCTGCATTGGAGACAGTTTATTTAAAATTACTATTAGAAGCCTAAAAATCATAATTTATCCTTTAATTTAATGGGGAAACAAGAAAAAGGATGGAATGAAATATTGCGGCATTTTTTTTTCTGGCCTTCACTTATATAGATTGTATTCGCAATTTATGGCGGGTTCTTTAAAAAGAAAGATTAACTTTAAGAAAGCGCGGAACAATAATGGATAATTAAGGAAATAAATTTAGGTTAAAAGCATTTTTACTAAGAAATTTGCCCGATTCCTTCCATTAAAAAGGAGTTCATTATTAAGAGTACTTCGTCAGAAGATTTGCTTATTCCTTAGGAATTATTTCCTTTCTTGTTTCCCAGAATTGCTTTTAATATCAGAAATCCGGATTATAAATATAAGGTGATTTCGAGGAAAACAAAAATGGCAGTGTGTCTGAAAACACATAAATTAGTAACATAAATGTTCTAATTTTTTAAAACCACATTGCTAATCTGAGACGACTCTCTGATTAAATTTAAAACAGCTCTCTAGCGCGAACAATAATTCAATCATAAGATTAATATCAATATCTTTTAATATATTCTAATGTATAAAGACAATATTTGCAGATTAATGACTGGAATAATTGGAAATAATTACCAATCAGCCGATTGAGAAAGACTTTCGTTCTATTTGAATTTCTTCCATATTGCATCATTCGCCTTAGGTAATCATTAGTTATTCATTTCAAGAACATGATTCTAACTAATTTCATGAATAATAATTCAACTAATCTCGTTAGGTAGATAGAGGTAAGCAAATTCTGTTTGTTTTCCCAGATTTAAATTCTTTGCTTGAAAAATAGTGTTTATCTTCTGAAAAGATCATACCATGCCAAATAATTGACAGAGAGCAAATTAAAATTCATCAACTAAGAATTCTGTCAAGGATTTGCGAGGTATTTTTCAATTTTGTGAAAACTTTTCTAGAGTAATGAATGCTTCATTCCTTACAACCAAAGTAAATTCTATATTTTTAAGCTCACGGAAACACTTTATTCTTTTCTTTAGAACACAATTCTTAATTCTTCTTCTGGATTTAATTAAAAGAGTTATACTTCATTTTAGTTGGGAAAAAACATGTTGCATAGTTTCTTCAAAACATTTAGAATGTACTTTATTTGAAAAGATATTTGTTTCACTTGGAATGTTTTTCATTCAACATATGAAAGCTTTTCCTAACAGTCATGTCCTTTTCCTTTACAGTTTTGAGGCAATTGATTAGCTTGTTCCTAATGCAGATATTTAAAGTGCTATCTTTAATCTGAATCTTTATCTGAATGAAGAAAAAAAATGCCAAATTTAAAGTTCATTTCCTTTGAATCTGAAATTCCACCACTAAGTCGACAAAAGTTTCTCTATGTTGGATAATTGGCAAGAACATAATAGTCCCTTTTAAAATTCGCGCAAAATGAGAGTCATTCTGTCATAGTATTGAGAGAAAACGATAAATTTTTGATTAATTTTTAATTAAAAATATAATTACAATTTTAAAAACACTTTCTTAGAGAGCATCTACTAACCATGTTGTAATTATACGAGATACGACAGATAGTATACGAGACTATGAACATTGTCGTTTTAAAAAATACTTACTCTAAAAGCCCTTTTTTATTACTAAAATCAAATTTACTAATAAAATATAAATATCACGATTTTCAGTTTAATGCTATCTAATGCATTTACATATTTCAAATCATTGAATGTTTCTCCAACATGTTTTTTTAAAGCTAGTATTCTTTCTGTAAATTACGCGATGTAAAAATCATTAAGCACAGAAGGAACCGGCAGATACAATTAAGACAGATAAAGACAAGGCAAACGAATCGAACCAAAAAATATTATATTACGATTTCCGATTAGAGGTACAAATCTTTCTCTTTTTGTTTTCTATGGACGAGTTTTCTGGTTTGTTTAATTTGGATTCACAGAGCGTTTTCTGGTAACCCTCCGATTTAAGCAATCTCCAAATCCATTTGGAAACTGTATCTAGCGCCAAGATCCAATCAGTTTTTTCTTTAGTGAACAAAACGTTGAATTCCATGTTCTTTGAATTTGTGTAATCCTTTCTTTTTTAATCGGTTAAAAAAAGTTCTTAAAGTATTTAAATTCTAAATGGAACTATTGAAATTGGTTAAATCGTTTGGTTCAAAATTTAACCGCCAAACAAACCTTGGAAGTCGCCAAAAAGAGCGAAAAAGAATAATGATGGCAAACTTTCCTCAAAATGAGGCTCTTATTTTAAGTAAACATTGAGCGCTACAACAACAGGAGCATTAAATTTAATATTTTCAAAGTATTCTTAAGGCATAACATTAAAAAACTTTAAACATTAATTAATATCTTCAAAAGAAGTGTTGAAATTTTGAAGATTCCCATTTACCGTAAATAAACAAAACAGAAAACTCGTCCATTAGAATAAAAGGTTTGTGCTAATAGAGGTGAAACTTTAAAAGTATACGTGCACCATACGCTTTTTTAAGAATACTCTCATAAACTTGTGAAACGCAATTTATCCTCTATTTTAATGGAGAAACACGATAAGGTATGCACTGAAGTAAACTAGTGTTAAAATAAAATTCTATCCCTTTTTATTGCTTTCATTTAGATAAATATTTTATGAGGTTTTTTCCTAAAGAGATTTATTTTAAACAGAACACAAAATATGGTTAATTAAGGAATTAAACTTGGGCACAAGACGCTTTTTTCCTTCAAATTTTCACATAATTTTCATGCATTAAAATCTTATTCATAATTATTTAGTGGAATTCTTGTTAAGTAGATTATTACTCAAAATTAATTATTTTCTTTGGTTTTCCAGAATTTATATCTGTATGAAAATTCTAGATTATAAATATAAAATGATTTTGAAAGAAATAAGTGTGATGATTGAATTAAAAGAGGATAAATTAGTTATTAAATGAATGTTCTAATTTATTAACTCCAAATATTATTATTCATTAGGAAATTAGATTTTCTCATATTCTTCGGGGCGACTAATGATTTAAATTATGTTTAAATATATTTATGTTTCGTAATTCACTGTGGAGTATACTATTATATCTGCAAATTAGAAATGGAAAATAGCTATGATGATTATGAATTTCAAACGACATGAAATCTTTGAGATTATATTTCTACTGGAACTGCTGCTTTACTATCACTTTGCCTCGGGTAATAATTACGAAATCTCTTCTTTATTAAGATTATTACTAATTTGGGGAATCATCAATTCAACTAATCTAATTAACTAGCTAAGCTCGTTCTCTTTTCTCCACAAGTTTTAATTATTTTTTTTGAAAAATTTTTGTTTCATCTGCCTAGAAGGTCCTATCAAAGCAATGCATGGCCGTGAGCAGGTTCTGTGCATTTGCTCGCTTCTTAAACATTGTCTTAATTTCATCTAACTTTATCTTTTTTCTATAAAATATTTTTGATCTTTTGATTTTATTGTGTACTAATTAATATAAATTTTTTTGTTCCAGTTTAAAATATAAATTTTGCTTCTTTTTTAAATTTGTTCTATTTTTTCTTGTTGATTGTTTGCATGTTCTGTATATTAAAGTTTTCGTTATTTATCTTTTAACTCTTTTGAAGCATGGTGGGTTATTTCTGAACCACTCTGAATAATACACCTTTTATGCATTCTTGCTGTATAACGCTTATTATAGAAACAATATAATAGCAAAAACATACAGATTAATTTTAGTAGTTGAAACAAATTAATAACGATAGTTTTCAGCTTCCTAAAGAGCTAAATTAATTTTTACACCGACACATGTATAATTATGTATCTTTTTATATTTTGTGCCCCAAAGGGTTAAAAAAGTTTAGAATACATTAGGAGAAATGTTCATAGATATTATGGAAAAGAAAACGATTCTGAAACTTGCTTTCTACGAGTGACATTCCAACGTTCAGTCTTTTGAAATTTCACCATTAAATAAAAATTTCATTTCTCTCGATAAAATTTGGTGCATTATCTTTAAAATGGCACAGAACATATTTATCCTTCTGCTTTTAAGAAAAAGCGTTCGGAACTTTAAGTATCTAACATTTGAGACATTTTATACTTGAAATGAAATAAACTTTTTCAATAGAAGCATCAAAAAGTTAAAGATATATTTTAATTTTCAGAAGGTGTTCATTTCACACAAAGGATAATTTTTCATTCTATACTTAAAAGATTGTCCAGATGAAAACTTCAAGAAAGTAAATTAGCTCTCTCAGCTGCCTTATTTTTTAGGTTTTGAAGTCTTAAAACGGAATTTCTCCTGTTATCCGAAACCCAGACTTTGCACAGCTTCTTTATGGAACAAATGGGGGATTGATTTGGAAATTATCAATTTTACAGAAAATATTTTACGTTTTCTCAATCAATCCCTTTTATTTCCTTGTATAAAAAGAAATAAAATACGAGAAAGAATTGGAATCAAAAGCTTTTACCTCCTTTTTTTGGAATCTCCACGGTTTAAACCTTCCAGGGTCAAACAATCACAATTTTGAAATTATGTACGTCTCTCTTTGAACCCGATAACCCAAAATTTGAGAGAGCGAAAAGCATGGCATTTGGCCTTTCTGTCAGCCACACTGTCAGCTTTCTATCAGAATTTGAATACAATCTGTGTAAGGAAGACTCTCTGTGCGTCCATGTTCATGTGAACACGATAATCCAAAATACAGATGATTAGATAAATTATATTACGAGTATAGGAATTGCAGATCTGTATAAATGCTTGGGCCCAATCCGTCAAATAAGTGGCCGTCTGCGAGTCTGTGTATTAGTGTATGCATGTGAACACGATAACATTAACACGCAATGACTTAGACAAACGAAATATGATATGTGGTCTTTTCATCAACGTTGTAAATCTGCATCAAATTTTGAACTCAATCGGTGGAAAGAAATACATCAAAATTCCCTACTGAGTTTTCTTCACTGTACTGTGAAGCACGGAACGTGCCATATTATGTTAGGGTACAATAAAGTCGAGGGGAGACTACTCCTGCCGGTTAATTAACAGAAAAGCATCGTTCACTTAGAAAGAAGACTGTCAAAATATGAAAAACTGAAATTTTATAGGAGATAGGTTTGATGTTTGCCTGTTTGGGCTTATCGCCGTCATTTAACTCAATGATATACAATTTTCTAGCGGTAAAAATTAAAACTGAAAATGGGACGCTTTTTTCCACCAAATTATTCGCCATTTGAAGTATTCTAAGCAAGAAACAAAATCCAGAAAATTTCGTACTATGACACGACGTGAATGATACGTTACTTTTAGGTTTATTAATTTCGTTTATTCTTGATACAGGAATAGAAATGGTAAAATAATTACGATATACAGTAGAGTCTCGATAATTCGAGGTGGACGGGACCGGGCCTACCTCGAACTATCAAAAACTCGAATTATCGAAATCGTAAAATTTAATAAATAAATAAATTGGAAATAAAAGCAATTTTTAAATTTCAGTGTAGTATATTTAAATGAAAAATGTACTTACATATTATTACATTACTGCTGATAGCAACAGGTTAATTATATCTTAAAATAATTGTTTTTTGTTTAAAAACATTGCTCCTATATATCGGTCTAATATATATCCCGTTTTCATTGGGAGGAGCATTTCTGCAGGTGGCTTCGTGGTGCGCAGTGGACATATGACCCGTCGAACAACAATAAAAACCAGATGCAGTAATTTTTTCACGTGTTGTGTATGTGTTGGTCATTATTTGGGAGCTAAACTAATTTTTAACTAACTCGGATTTATGGAAAACTCGAACAATCGAGACTCGAATTATCGAGACTCTACTGTACATAAATTAAAATTAAAATCTGGAAAAAATTGTTATGAATAAATTACTAATTTCAGTTTTGATTTTAATGAGCTCATAAATCTATCAATCATATAAATAAAACAAAAACATAAATCATCTAAATTTATCAGAAACTATACCGGAAACTAAATTTTACTTATCAATAAATGATAAATTACGATCTATATCATGCATAGTAATCTCAGAAAATCGTCCGCTCGTCTCATATTAATGATTAGATATTATTAGTGGTAATAAAGGACTTGAAACGAAATACAATCAGAAAATTTGCAAAACATTGTTTATTGGAAAACAAAAAGCAAATTTGTAAAGATAAGTACGTATAAATTCTTCTCCACTTACGACCACAAAATTAGTAATTGCAAAATAAAATGCAAGTTCAGGTTGTGTTTGTTCGCAGTACCATTAGGGTCATATTATGAATCATTCACATTATGTACAATATTTATATATAAGACTGATTTTTCTTTGTGATTTATGCACAATTTGAACAAAAATATTAATTCTACTTGCGACCTATTAGCCGGAGCGAAACTCTGCCATAGGTCGACGACCTCTTGTGTTTTATGCATAATTCGAGCAAAAATATTAATTCGACTTACGGCCTATTAGCCGGAACGAAACTCTGTTATAAGTCGACGACCTCTTGTGTTTTATGCATAATTCGAAAAAAAATATTAATTCCACTAACGACCTATTAGACGGAACGAAACTGTCATATGTCGAGGACCCCTTGTATTTCCGTTTTAATGTAAAATGTCTTTTCTGGTTTTTATTTCATTTGTACCTTTATTTCCTGCACAGGGAATGGAATATACTGGACTCGACGAAAGCTGACACTCTTAGACCTATGCCAAGAGTTTATTAAATTTGCAGCCCACCATAAAAGATAAGACACGAGAAATTATATTTCCAATCTCGTTTCTCGCTAGATGCTACCAGTTGCCAGTAAATGGAAAAAGATAGTGTTCGATAATTTACGAAGAGTTCATATTTACCGTCGCATGTAAGAGCAAGGGAAAAATTGCCTAACGGCATGAAATTTTTTATTCCAATAAAAATTTTGCGCTATGGAGGATGAAAATTAAAAAAAGCATATCCACATTAGAGACACTTTAAGAATGCGTTCGGTAACCTGTAAAACTTAATTTATTTTTTGTTTTAACGGAGAAACAAAAGAAGGGATAAAATGAAGTATGGAATTGGCCTCGGAACAGAATGCTTTCACTTTTTCTTGCCTTCATTTAGATAAACTGCATTTACAATTTATGGTGGTTCCTTTAAAAAGAGATTAACTTTAATATTGTACAAAATATTAATGTTTAATTAGGAAGATAACTAAAACACATTTTTTTCTCTTTGAGAAATTCGCATAATTATCTTGCATTAAAAACATGTTCATAATTAAGACTTCTCTTGATAATTAGCTTATTATTAAGGGTTTGTTTATCTTTTTGTTCCCCAGATTTCATATTAATATCAAAAATCTAGATGATAAATACGAGGCATTTTTAACGGAGCCAAAGTGTTGATGCCATTAAAGAAGCATAAATTAGATATATAAATTTTTTAATTTCTT
>BGPR01000807.1:338065-380067 GCA_013235015.1 Araneus ventricosus | reverse complement strand
ATGTATATAAATATTGTTTCATTTTCTAAAAGTTATGTTTCAGTATACAGAGTCTTTTGATTTTATGATTTGTCAAAGATTTGTAAAGCTGCATATATATCCCATTTCAATACGAAACAACTTAATGCAGAAATTCTTTAGAATATTGAAATTTTGTACTCTTTTTGTGTTTGATGATTTCCAGTAATTGGAATAATATATTTTCTTTTAAATACGTTTACCGAAAAATTTACAGCACACTTACGAATAGACGTGAATTTATGTTTACTTGACACAGAAAATACTTTTGGGAACAATAGACATTCAGTGAATCAGCTTGTTTATAATGTAGCTTTATTATTTATATTTTAAAATAACTGGAGTTTTTACAGAAAATTAAGTTTTGCGAACCAATTAAAGTTGTTTTGCAAAGAGAACGTGTCGGGAAAAGAAAATATTATTCATATTCGTAATTTCCATGAATATTTTTAAGAAATATCTTCTTACTTTTCTAGCTCATTTAGTATAGAATATAGTTCACTATCCAGGAGTTAACAATTTCTTCAATTATATAGACTTAATGTGAAATGAATCCAAATAATATTTTTAACAAGGTTTTTTGATCATTTCCATCTTAAGATCTTCATTTTGTAGCAAAAAGATTGGCAAATTGGATTTTGCTTAAAAAACTCCATCATTGAAAACATAAAAAATTCATTTGAAAACTATGCAATCTCCAATTCCGTGAAGCAGGAGTTTTCACAACTCTGATTATTCTCTTTTATATTTTTTCACAAAAATTTAAAACAAGATTTCATTTCAAAAAAGTCACTTTTATTGCTTATAATTTTAACTATATTCATTATAAATGAAATGTTAATGCCGTAAAGAAAAGAAAATATTTTTCAGTGAAGTTCCATTCGTTTTTATTTTGACGTACCGAAATAAAAAAAGGCAAATTTTCAATTTTATTAGAATTGGATATGACGAAGAAATTATTACTGATTTAGAAAAATTCAAAATTATGTATTCTAGAAAAAAGGGTTCACAAACTGTGGCCTGCAAGCTACGTCTGTGGCTCTTAAAAAATCGTATAAAATATTTTTGACTTTCGTTTCATGAATAAAACACGGAAAAATACTTTAAAAATTCCTATTTTGTTCTATGTATGGTTTACGGCTGAAAAAAGGCCTGTTACCTATCAACAACACTGGGCTTTAGTTGAGAAAAAAATGTCCTTTATAAAATTCTATAGTATTAAACAGAGATGAATTTTAATAACTAATAATACTGACAAGGAATTTCCTTCAGCATTGTAGATAATATATTCTAGAGCGTACAAACAAAGCAAAAAAGATGCAAACGCAAGTGAAAAACATTAATCTATTTCTATTTTTTCATCAACACTGAGGCTGTCATCTATATGTTGTAAATAGGTTTAACCCTATGAGCCCTATTCCGCCTCAATATGCCTCATTCGACACAGGCCGGACTCAGCCAACTTCGGGCGATTGGGTGAATTTTACGGGAGAAAATTAGTTTCTTTCTTTGTTGACAGTTGATCGAACAACAGAGGGTGTCGTCCTCCTGGAATTTCTGTAGAGAAAGGGAGGACTTCATTCTGATTTCATGAATAAAAATTTACTCCAGTTTTTGAGGCACTTGAATTCTCACTCTAGCCGGGTTCAAAGAGTTAATAACATTTTTAGCATGCATCCTATTGGCGACAACAGGCATTGGATCTTCAGGCTTATTCTCAAGATTTTAGAAGACAAAATTGGATATGTTGCTTAAAGACAAAACTGGACATTTAAGGATTAAGATACATATATGTAGCTTGATATAAATATAAACTATAATTCACAACATTTTGTTAATCCGAGCGCTCAATTATTTCGTTCTTATAAGTTTCAGGTTAGAAAAATTAGCTTTTATAGTGAATTTATCGAACTTTTTGAGTTTAATCAAATCCTTGAAATACTATGGATATTTTATGTAGGGATGTTTAAGAAAATATACATATAAACACGAAGTATCTGCTTTTGCACTAAACATGAAAAATGTCTGCTTAGCCTTTCAGCGGGTTAAACACTATTATACTAGAGTATATTAATTTTTAAGTTACAAGAAACATTTCCGGCTTTTTTTCTGGGAAAAGTCTGCCAACGGTTTCCAGAATGTCTTGTTAAAATGATTTCCCTTTACCGCTTAATCTATAAAAATGAATTTTAAAGTTTTTATTTGCCTTCACTTGCGTCCCACTGGAGGAGGGAGGCACCACAAATATGTGCATGAGAAGCCGCCGGATAAGGCAGCGTGGTCTCGCTTATCTGGTGGGTGAAATAATGTCATGGCTTGCCCTGTGCCGGTGTTAGTGCATGCCTCCTTTTTGAGGAGACGAGCCGTGGCGGCTACTAGGACTCCGGCCTCAGCACTCAAGTTATTGCAGCGACTGTCATTCAGATACATCGGTCGAATAATGCTCTAAACCGAGCTGATTTCGATATGAATTACCTTGACATGCATCATGTTTTTAAAGATGGAAGTTTGCAAACGATATTTTCACTCACCCCTTGATGTAATCCCGAATGTTCTGACATTTTGCATAATTCCATGCTTCCGAAGACAATACACTGTTTTAATATTTTCCGAACTTAATGAGTTAAATATTACCCAATTAAATTTTGATTCCACATGGGAAGCACTATCTGGTAGTAATTTTCAGAAAATTTTGATTTTGAGATTCCATAATATTAATCATAATGCATAATAAAAAGTATTTAAGAATAAAAAGTAGGATTTTTTATTACAAATATGGATATCCAAACAGAATTACAAAATTTTATGACAACAATATGGAAATTAAGCCAAAATAAATAACGTAAGACGGAAAATTCCTAAAGCATTAAATAAAAATTAAATACTATAAAAGCAAATAAATTTCAATTTACGTATAGAATTTCTATCGGCAGTTTGCACTTTTGTGATTTTGTTTTGAAGTCTACATTTTTGATTATTTTTTTTTACTTTTTAGTTCACTCATAACAGCTTTTTTTAAATCTTTTTATTTTTATTCCAAATATAAAAGATTGGATTAGGAAATGTATTTGAAGCAGTGTCTTGCTCGCATAACAATTATTTTTACTTTGGACGTTTGAATCTGTTTGTAGCCTGCTTATTATTGTAAAACTTCTACATGTTTAATCATTTTCTCACATATTATATATATATATATATTTTTCTGTATTAGATGCAAATATTCTTATTAATTCCTTAGTTTCCAGAAGATTGAATTGATCTGTGAAATGGAAATTCATCTCTGAACTTATATTCGTGGATTCTGTTTATATACTTGAGTGTCGATATAGTGTTCTTGTCATCGTATGGTCTTCATATATCCAGTGATGTACTGTTTTAATGTGATTCTTTCAGTACGTGAGAAAAAAAGGAATTTCCTGGTTTTCAAAGTCTTTATACAACTGAAAAACCTCTACTTTACGCCTTTTTTTTTCTTTTCTTCAAACTACGAAAAATGTGTGTTGTACTGCACCAAACACATAGATACTACTTCTGTTCAAATTTAAAATAATACAATTTCAATTATAAGTACTTGGATTCTAGATCATTAAATAATTTTTCAACTTAAAAACATCTACAAATATTCCGAAAACGGTAAGCATGAATTATTTAATTATTGTTTGTTTTTCATTTGCTACTTATTCTTAATTGATTTGCTACTTATTCAATTGATTTAATCGATTCGAATCAGAAATCGTTTGTTTTAAAATTATTTATTTATTATGGTTTAATGCATATTAGATAGGAATCTTCATATTTTTCGTTAGGTTTTCAACTTACGTTTATATTTTTATTAATTTCAGACAAAAATGATTCTTCTTTTTAAACTCCAACTTCAAAAAATCTATAAATATCATTCCGCAAACACTAAGCATGATTTACCTTAATTATTGTTTGTTTTTCATTCACTACTTATTCTTAATTTGATTTAATCGATTGGAAACAGAAACCATTTGGTTTGCAATTATCATTTATTTATTATGGTGTAATGAACATTAGATAGGAATCTTCAATTTTTTCGTAGGTTTTCAACTTATGTTTATGTTTTTATTAATTTCAGACAAAAATGATTCTTTTTAAACTTTAACTTCAACTTAAAAAAATCTATAAATATCATTCCGCAAACACTAAGCATGATTTATCCTAATTATTGTTTTTCATTTACTTCTTATTCTTAATTTGATTTAATCGATTCGAAACAAACTACTTGGTTTGTAATTATCATTTATTTATCATGGTTTAATGAATATTGGATAGGAATCTTCATCTTTTCTGTTAGGTTTTCAACTTCTGTTGATGTTTTAATTTATTCCAGACAAAAATTCTTCTTCTTTTTAAATCTAAATTTTTATTTCAGTTTGATACAAACAAGTTAAGCCAGGAAATCAAGCATGCATGACTAACAGTTTACAGATAAAAAGTAAAAATAGTTTTTTTATGAGAATTTTGCCTGCAGCTAAATTTTAAATGATATATAGCACTAGATTGCGATTTATTTTATTGTGATAAAAAACTTGGGAAGAGAAAGTAATTTGAAATTCATTAAGTAACATTTTTTGTTCCGTTTTCTTGTATAGATCAATAAAATAAATAATTTCAAACTTTCAATCTCGTTCGTAGAAGTTTTCCGAAAAGGTTTTGACTGTAGTTATCTTGTTTTTCTCATTTATAAATAAGACATTTTATTTAAATGCCTATATTGCCAGGTATACTTTAAATTCACTTATTTCCACAAATGATTTCTTGGAATTTAGTCTTCAAACAATCTTTCTCAATTTACAGACGCATGGAATCTTAAATTTTGTGAGTATTTTAAAAAGTAAAAACTAACTTTAAAATATCCCAATTTTAAATATTTTAAAAATTAAAGAATGTTATTTTAAATACTTAAACATTTCGTAGTTTTCTGATACATCAATAAATTCTTTAAAACCCGGGTGTATTTCTAATGCAAATGAGATATACCAAACAGACGATGCTAATTCTCTCAATTTGCAATAAATAAAGTTTTAAATAAAAGACGCCAACAAACTTAGTGAAATTAAGGATTGAAAATTTGAGAAAAAATGCCGTATGAATTAAATAGATGCAAATATCTTCATCTTTATCGCTTTAATCTGTTTATCTTCAACAGAATTTAATTTCGAATAAATATTAGAAACACAAGTTCCTACAATTTCTAACAAAAATAAAACTGACACGTTTCGGTTGTATAGCTTAAAATTCCAACAATATGATTTCAGAATCCCGACAAGGAAAATATTTATTCTTGAATTTTTATAAACGAATTCAGGTAGAAAAACGTGTTTATGTTTACTTGAAAACAAGTTTGTTTATATAGCAAATATATGATGATAAAATACAAAAAAAGATTATTTGAAAGTATTAGTAGGATTAAAATCAAAGACGAAACAACATAGAATTACTAACATTATGCAAACCACACGAAAATGTGGAAATGAATATTGCTCCAAGATTAATGGCATCATAATGTTGTCATATTGTTCTGATAAACTATCTCCATTGGCTGTCAAAAATTCGGCATATTCTTGCCTGGATGTTTATATACAAGATGCCCCCAAAAAACCATTTACAAACTTCAAAAATATGATTTCAGAATCCTGACAAGGAAAATATTTATTCTTGAATTTTTATAAACTAATTCGAGTAGAAAAATGTGTATGTTTACTTGTAAACAAGTTTGTTTATATAGCAAATATATGATGATAAATACAAACAGAAGATTATTTGAAAGTATTAGTAGGATGAAAATCAAAGATGAAACAACATAGAATTACTGTCATTATGCAAACCACACAAAAATGTGGAAATAAATATTGTTCCAAGATTAATGGCATCATAATGTTGTCATATTGTTCTGATAAACTATCTCCATAATTTGGCTTTCAAAAATTCGGCATATTCTTGTTTGGATGCTTATATACAAGATGCCCCCAAAAGGCCTTTTACAAACTTCAAGGGTAGGACGGTCTACACTTGAAACAAGTCAAGTAGGCCGGTCACGAAAACATGTCAATTTTAGAATAGAAAATGAGGCCGCATATGCAAAGGGGATTCACTTCAGGGAATTCTTTATCAGCGAATTAAGTCAAAGAAGAGGATACACCAGGTAAAGTGCACACCTTAGGTTTAATGGGATACAAAATATAAATTACACAGCAACACATTTGCATGAATAACATGCGAAGCGCGTATAGCTTCGGAGGCCTTTTGAGCACTGCAAAAGTTTATTGTTGATACTGCGTTCTATTTGCTATTGTATCTGTCATACTGCGTGCGAATCATAATGGTATACATGCAGCTGTGTAGTTGGGGTATTCAGAATTAGTGTTCCATTAAACCTGCGTTGTACAATTTATCAGGTACAGTAGACTCCGTTTAATGTGATCTCGGTTAATGTTATCATTCGCTTTATATTAGCAGAGACCTTTTGGTCCCGAACCAACGTATTCAAATGTACACAATAGTATTCGCTTAGTGTGATCACTACATCGTTTAATGTTATCAGTTTTGAAGTAGAGAATTGACCGATCCTTCATTTTCAAACAGCGTTAATGATTGGCGCTGGTAGAATTTCTCGCTCCACTTTTAAGGAAACATTTGGGGGCCACTTCCCCCACACATTCCAAGAATTTTGGGGTTAATTTTTCATGACCTCTCTTTGAAGGTCGTCTATTGAGCAAGCAGGGAAGTGACCGTCGGTAATTTTCATTGAACCTCCTGAAGGTATGCAAAAGGAAGAGTTTGAAGAGTTGATGTCCGTTGACGAGGGCATTCCAGTATCTGCCACAAAAACAGATTTGGAAATTTGCCAAGCCGTTTGTAAGCAAGACCAAGCAATAAAAGTTAATGATTCCGACGGGGACGAATGTATTGAAGATGAACGCCGAAATGAGGCAAGCACTTGATATTTTGAAACTCGGCGTGCATCATTTTCAGCAAATTTTAAAAAACGATACGAATACGAACAATATATAAATGAACTGCTGAAGACTAATTGTCGTCAAACACCAATTATAAATTTTTTAATTGTTATTTTTGAAATAAATTATAGATAGCTTTGATGGGTTTTTTTTCCTTTTTGTTTCTTTTCCCTTAATGTGATCAAAATATAGTTGATTTTAGCTAATTCGGTTATTGTTATCAATCGGTTAATGTTATCAAAATTCTTAAGTCCCGAAGTGATCACATTAAACGGAGTTCTTTATATCCTTTTCTTCTATAACCTTTATATCACGGTGTCGCATATCTGCAACAAACCCAAAAAGCATCGTCTTTTCCTCAGTAAGCTCTTAAAGTCGATTTCGTTCGTTATTCCAATACTGTCACATTGTAGTTAACACAAATTGCTCACATATGCCCAACAGATGGTGACACTGAAGTGATTTTTTAAAACAATGCTTCAATTGACTCTTAAATATTTTCACGAGGTTGCTCCTGAAAATACTGCAGAATTTAGTGAAGTTAAAAAGACTGGACACATCCATTTGTGAGAAATCTGATGAAGGTAATTAAAATTCAAAATTTCAGTTTTAAGAACTGTTTTTAAAACTGAAATTTTGAATTTTTCACGCCATTTTGAGTCATATTGCAGACAAACAAAAACACTTTTTTGTCAATACATTTTTATTTTAACGTGCTAAATTTTTTATATTATTTTTTAAATAGTTACAATGATGTATTTCAACGTCTGAGTAATGTTTTTTTCAAATCTTAGTGAGATTTAAAGGGTTATAATTCACTGGCAAAGAGCCCACCATCCCTGACGGGATCTTCGCAGAGCGTGATGACATGAGGGTGTTCTGTGAGCCCAGAGTCAAGGGAGGGGTTGAACCCTTAAGACGATGTCAGGCATGTTAGAATGCCTGCAAGGTCTGGCGAAAATGGTCGTAGTTAGAATACAGACACTGCCACACAACCACAAATGCGCTCGTTCGTGATAATAAGGAGATGTTCCGGAAATTCTGTATGTACTGTAGAGACCATCCTTTGCTACTCCATGGTCATATGTAAAAATGTCCCATATCTGTATGCCTGGCATGCGCTTAAAGTTTACAAACGATATTTTGGAACACCCTGTATTTCTTTGTTTCTTACACATTCTGCAACTTGCGCATTCTTTGCTTTATAGTATGCATGGTGTAATAAACACGGTACAAGAATAAAACAAGTAAGCATTTTAGGGACTTAATATGTTCCTATGTCCTATTAGCCCAAGATGTTTTATAATATTCATACGACATCTTTACGATGTTGTACGGCATTCAGAATGTTGTAGCAACATCATGGAGATATCGCAAAATATGTAGTTGAATAGTGGTGTATCGAAAAAACTTTAATTTGTAGTGTACCGTAAAACCATTACTAATATATCCCAGATCTGTCTCTCACTAATCCGGTAACGCTCTGACGTCACCAACAATAAAACTCGCGACATAGCACTGAGAGACGTTAAACAGCATTGTTTCATCGTTAGAGCACGTAAATGTCAGTCATTTTAAATTTAAAAGAGTAATAGTCGTTCTAATTTAAAATTTAATAGCTCTAAAATAGTGAAATAAAATTTGCTATCTATTGATGTAAAATTTATCTCGCTATGATCAATAGTTCCCGAGAAATTTTAAATCATGTTAATCATATATTTCAAATTAATTTCCTTTTAATAGAAAGTAGTAAATCACGTCAGTGGTATATCATGCGCGAGATATAGTTTGGACGCCACGATGCATCTGGTTATTTATTGCAATCGTGATGATATAATTTGATAATAATTTTTGGCAAAGTTTGACAAGCAGAGACGTTCTTTGTTCTGATTAGACATCTGAAGTATAAGGAAAATTGTTAAAGAACGAAAAATACTTCACACGGGATGTTGCTTACTTTTCAATAAAGATATATGCAAATATTTAAATATAAAAAATATTTCTTGTCATAAAACATATGTTTATTTTATTTGTTTTCAATCAATGTTAAATATTTCTCTCTCATATATATCTATTTAAACATGTCAAATTTGATGCGAAGTCTCTCGAATGAAGAAGAAATTTGCACCCATCATACTATGACGGGTGATTTTCTAGTTTTTTATACTTTCTCATTTGTACATCGTTTTACATTTATAAGTATGATTTTTCTCACTTTTATGATAGATTCTTAATTTTAAAATGTAATTATTGATTCCATACTATGTAGTAATATGCTACTATCTTAAAAATAGTAAAATTATTGTATTTAAATGAATCTGCATTAGTAGCATCAAGTTAATAATAAAATTATTGTATTTAAATGAATCTGCATTAGTAGCATTAAGTTTATAATAAAAGTTTTCTGTGAAAATTTCGATCATACGACTTTTTAAACTTCGTTTTAGGTCAGTCCTTTCAAAGACGTATAAACGGTGCTACACTGTATATCCTAATTCAGATATACAGTATAACACAATGTAGTCAATGTACAATAGTATTCACATATACAATATAGTTTCATTCTCAGCAACAATGAGAATGGTTTGAGTTGCTTCTTTTAGCGGAATAAATAACGAAAGCTTTTTCAATCACAGAAAAATGAAAGTTTTAAAAACAGAATGGCTGAATGCAAAATATGAAAAGGGAAGAAAAACAGCAACTGTCACAATTCAAGTTCTGTTATGATTGGCAAGCCGTTCGAATTTTGTCCGAGGACGAATATGGCATTAACAGTTCTGCCTAAATCCAAAGAATTTTACGAAGAGTCTGCAAGCGAGATTTTGCGGATTCGTTCCATTTTGGCTATCGATAAAGAAGAACTGTGCAAAACTGTGTTAAGAATCTTTCCTGTCTCCTCTTTTATAGAAAACCTTTTGAGCAGCAGCTTTTGAATTTCAATCGAAAACAGAAGCATAAGAAAAAAGGATTTTATCCGCATCTTACATAACACAGTTCTTTCAGAATTGTTAGAATTTCAAGATGACTTCTATTATGTATGGAACGAAAAAAAAGTCATCACTTATGGCATTTTTTTTCTTTTGACCAGCATTTTGTTTTTCCAAATTTTATGTTAAAGATGAAAATTTCCTTAGATTTCAAGGAGTTTAATTTTTTTTTAATTTCGGAATGTGGACTCAATTTTGGAATTTTGTTAAAATTTTGGAGTGTTCTCCGTAGTAATATGTGTTGTGGTTTGTCGGTTTTCGATGGGTTCGATGCAACATCGAATATTATCTTGTTGAAAAATTTTGTTTGTTTTGAATTTATCTGAAATTGATCAAGCAATCGGTTCTTTCAGAAAAAGTAAGTATTTTTGTAACCTGATTAATAAATAATATTCAGCACAACAAAACAGTTTAGAAAATTTAAAAGAAAAATTGCTAAAAGAAAAAAATGGAGGAAACAACATTAAATACAGTAAAATTCTATGCAATATAAAGCGCCTAAAAATATCAAATCATAACCAACCATTTAATCTATCATGCAAACTTTCAGTCAGCTTTCAGTTTTTCAGGAAATGATAAAATAACATTATATCCAATATGTTTATAAAATCTTTAATATATTTATCGCTTTATCTTTAATATTTATTATTTTATCTAAATTCTAATATTTTTTGCAATGATAATACCATAAGTATTTTAATTGTGTCTATGAATAAAAAGATTAACAGTCAGTTGTGATACATTGTATATGAAATTTAATCTACAGGTCATTCAAGAAAGAGCAGATGTAAAATATTTGTTTCTAATAAACGACAATAGATAGAGACACATACAATACATCAGTGGATAGAGGAAAGTTTAAAGTTTTACTTTAAGCATTCAATATGAGCTCCAATTCTTATGCGACAAAACTCGAATCGATAGTCTATTTCTTGCCACGCACGAAATAGTTGTTCCTGGTTATTGAACACTCTTTTGTAGCAATTCTCTCTTGCCTATCTTTAAGAGTAATAGGCATAAGTGGTACCCTGCACGCTGTCTTTTATGCACCTCCACAAGTAAAAATCGCAAGGATCAAGATCTGGTGACCTTGATGGCCACCTACGATGAACAAGATCATGTTGCTAACCTCTTCCGACCCATCGTCCTCGAATTATGTCATTCAGATACTGCCATTTCTCGTGGTTGAAGTGAGGTGGAGCATCGTCTTGCATGAAGATAAAATCATCCCGATCTTGAATTTCCAGAAACAACCAATGTTGGAGCATGCCCGCTTTTGCCGAGATTATCTAAATGCATAATGTAAAACTTTGAACTTTCCTGTATCCAGTAAGGTTCAAAAACTGTTTCGAAAAACATGTACTGAAATTAAAATTTATAGCTTCTAATATTTGTTAATTGAAAATATTGCACTTAAAACGAATATCTTTCTAAGCCATTTTATTTTACAGAATATTTTGAATTCGAACTCTTCGAATAGGAATCCACTCTGACTTGTTGGGCAATAACGATAACTTCAATGAATACAATCGAATAACTTTATAAAAGATGATTGAATGCGAAGAAAAAATAAGATGGAATAATCCTATCTCAGTTATGGTTACAAAACCGTTCAAATTTCGAGAAAAGAAGTAAAATGTGTTCCAACTAAAGCCCTCAACTTTTGCAAACAATCTGAAAATGAGATTTTGGTTCTGGATGACGCAGAATTGAGCAGATTTTCTTCCAAAGATTGAATGAAAAAAGCAATTTTGGATGTCCTTTAACGAAAACAGTGACTGCATCCTTTGAATGTCATTCGAAAATAGCAGCATCAGAAGAAGAACTTTATCTGCATTTTACGTAACGTGGTTCTTTTGGAATTGATAGAATTCCAATATGGTTTCCACTGCGCATGACATAAAAGACCCTTCTCCATCACTTTGAACTTTATTCTTCCTTACTACCGTTTTGATATTCGAAAATATCTTATTTTTTGGGAAACAAAAATTCCTATCCTTTCGAGGAGAATTTTTTAAAATAATTTTTTCACTTTAGGCTGTTGCCTGGTTTGGAAAGGCCAAGTTGCGTTATGTTTTGGCAAGTTCCTTAGATGCCATTGAAAACAGAAGAATATTTAGTTGGTAAAGTTGGCCTTTTTTCAATTTATATGAATGCTCTCAAAGAATATGAAAGTTTTTAAAGAAATCGTATGTTTTTAAACCGGTTTTAGTGAACATTAGGAAATGTCGCAGACAGTGTGAAATGTTTTATCATCAAGTGAATCTCATTTACTTGATTTTTTATAAAACTAACCATAAGTATTTTTTTGTCGTGCGGGTTTACACTTGTGAAGTAAGGCAATTGTAGAAACTTTCTTGCAAATAAATATTCACGACATAGCAATACAGAAAATTTTAAACTATCTTAAGCAACAGATATATAAAAGCGAATATTACAAAATGAAAGATATTACAGATAGATACAAAGCGAAAAATTCTGTTTGAAATAGTAGAAATTTTCCTTCGTTTGATTGGAGTCAAAATTTCTCTCAATTTTGACGTCAAGACGAAATAACATGGCATTGAACATGGCATGAATTGACATATTTCGAATGCAGGGCAGTAAAATGCTAATGTCCATTTTTTAAAAAATAATAGAGTGCAAACAAAATCTCTGCATTAGAGACACTTCACTTAAGAACTTCTTCAGAAACTTGTAGAACTTAATGTGTTTTTTTTCTTAAAGAAGAAAGAAGAGAATGGAAGGAATGAACTATATTGTTCTAAAATTAGAATTCTTTCACCTTTCCATGCCTTTATTTAGATAAAACGAATTTATATTTTATGAAAGTTATTTTATGTCGAATGCGAAATATTGCTAAATTATTAAGACAGTAAACATAGAAAAATGCTCTTTTCCAAGAAATTATAATTTTATAGCATTAAAAACGTCCCTATTATTAAAAGCATTTTAATCGATAATTAGTTTATTTTTCGCTTTTTATCTTTTCTGTTTCCCAAAATTCTTATTAATATTAAATTTCTAGTTCACAAGCAGAAAGTGTTAACGGGAACGAAAGAGTTGCTTTAATTAAAAAAGATAAATGAATAACATAAATGTCTTAATTGTTGTGAAGTCTCTTTGTGAAATTAAATTTGCTTTTCTAAAACTTTTCACTCAATTAATTATTTAAATTTTTATGCGACTAATACTAATGTTTTATATTGTTCCCGAAGTATAAATATTATACTTGGAGATTAATAATGGGAAAAGTTAAAATGATTATTAACTTGAAGGTATAAATCTTTAAGAGTATTCTCTGTTTGAATTGCTGCCTTTAATATAATTGTGCCACGGGCAATAATTACGAATTCTGTTCAAGATATTGTATGTTATTATTACCATGAATGAGTAATTTTATTAATCTATTAACTAGCCAAATGAAATCGCCTTGTTTACAGAATCATCTTTTATTTCAATAACTGGTTTACTGGCAGAAGAAATGTTTTAAGCCTTGTATTGCCGTGAGCAGATTTTTTATGATACACATTTCTACATTTATTAATTAAAATGCCCCTAAATATTGTTTAAAAGTGCCTCATGCATAGTCTGGAATACAGATACAGATATTGCTGCCTTTTTTCAAAAATTAAATTTCAAACATTCAAGTCTGATGAAATTAAGAGCGAATGATAAGACTTCGTTTGTATGTTATTCTTTTACGAAGAATCTGAAACCACAATACCTGTTTACCTCCCTGCATTTAGGATATGGGAGGCATATTTTAAAAGGCTTCTATCATGTGATAAATTATTTTTGGATAAATTCAGTCACTAAGGGATGGATATAAAAGGGTGTTTATTGAATGTAGAAAAGTCTTCATTTTGAAAGCCTTCAATACTACAAACATTAGGCATACAATAAATTAGCCGTCTCTGAATATAGCGTTCATCATTAAGTTTCTGAAATAACTAGAATTTTTCTTGAATAAAATGTTGCGAACAATTCAAAAAGCCATTTCGCAAACCTCGGAGCTCAAGAAAAAACATTTGCTTCTATTGTCAATGTTTCCAAGAATATATTGCCTTCAAACATCTTACTTTTATAGTTCATTTAAAAGGGTTTTTGAAACTTTAAACTATGCGAAAGTTTTTTTGAAATTGCGAAACCTTAATTGTGCTGTCTGTGTACAGTTTTTTATTTTATTTTAAACATACTTCGTTTCCATCAAATTCTAACAAGACTTGCCAACTAGCTTTTGACAATAAACAACTCTATAGATGAAAACATAGAATGTTGTTTTCTTAAAGTTGAACTATTTCCAATCTCCAAGAATAAAATTTTTCTAGAACCGAGAGAATCTTTTACATGTCTCTTTTATATTTCGGACATTTTTTTTTATTTCGATGGAGTTACGTTTTACTGCTTATTTTGTCAATTAACTTTATTAGAATATGGTATAGATGGATAAGAATATTTTACTCTAAATTATTACTCCCATTCTTGCTTTCCTTCATCAAATAGAGATAGAAAATTAAAAAAATAGTAACAAGAACCAACAACATTTGAGATTGCATGATACAATACAAGGCGCATTAAAGAAAAAAAAATTAACATTTTTTACAAAAGACATTAAAGAGTTGAATTTTTGTAAAGAAATTGACAATGATCTACAATATTTATTCATGTAATAGAACAGGATATCTCGCAGAAATCGGAGCCGATTAATTTCGCGATCCATCCAACCGTATTTTATAGGAATGTTCAGCATTTTTAGGTATTGTTAAAGCATTTATAATTGGAAAGAAAATATTTTGACTAAAGAATTTCATTTATATTTTATCCAAAACATTTTAATAGGTATTTCTTTAGATTTATCTTTAATCAATAATTGATTATTTTTACTTAGTCTCGGGGGGGGCATGGGAAATTCTACCAGAAATGGGTTGAGATAGGAATAATTTTAAGAAGTTCTGTTTCAGGAAATCGAGTGAAAATAGATTCCCGATTCAACTTAATTTGTAAATTGTAATTTTCTCCATGGAAAATTGATTACAAAATGAATTTAAAATAGTGTTTCGCATGCTCATCAATAATTTTAATTAGATACATTTTAATTCTTCCACGAACCTGGTTTATTTTTAAACCCTTTAAATGAATTCTGTATAATTTCCGTCAATTTCTTTCAATTCTGTTCAATTCATTTTCGATATCTGTTTGAAGTATTCACATTCAAGGAGATAATATCGATCTTTGACATGACATGTTAGTTAATATTTAGATAATCAACTATTTTTGAGCACCGCTTGCTGTCACATAATAAATGTAATCTCTGAACATTAAAACGGTTTTCAGATTGTGTTTTCACACGTGGATGAAAACGTGGCAAAGATTAATGAGGATGAAAAAAATAATAACTACAGCATAATGATAGTCTATTTGCCGGAAAAAATCTTAAAACATTTCTTTTATCGCAAAGAAGTATAGGTTTGAGTCAGTTTCATAAATTGTTGAACCAAATGAAAATTATAAAAGAATAAGATAAATAATTTTAAATTCATTGCATAAATTGAAATTAGTATAAAAATGAAGATAAATGTCACTCTTAAAATATATGTAACATCTATATGTCAAATACACTAAATAGATTAACTCATTTAAAATGCTTAAAAATCGCTTTTTATATAAAAATGCAAATTCCTATTTTTCTAAGCCCATGCATTTTAAAAACGTTTCGACATTTCTTGTTTCCCATTTACCAAGAGTCAGTTTTGGCCACTGGCATCATTATTAAAACCAGTTTGATTTTAAACCTCAAAGATTACAATTTGTACCATAAAGACTTGAATTCAATGTCACTAAACAAGTTTTCAATTTAAAAACATGTACGAATGTCATTCCGCAAACGCTAAATATCATTTACTCAGAAAATGTTTAATTTTTTGTCAGTTTATTTTAAGTTTTAATCCCCACTACATAAAATATCGTTTATTTTTCAATTATCACTAATTTAATGCAATTTAGTGAATATTAGATGAAAATCGTTTGGTTTTATTTATCGTCTATCTTTTTAATGTACCAGACAGAATTGGTTCTATTTTTTTAAATCTGAATTCTTTTTTCGAGTTAAAATAAAGTAAGGAAAGGAAACAAGTATGACTCGTATCATCTTACAAGAAAACAGCAAAAATATTCTTAAAGTCAGATATTTTGAACATTTGTCTGCTGCTTAAATTTTAAGTGATATATAGCAGAAGATTTTTCAGATTTATTTTATACCTAGAAAGAAGTTCAGAAGCGGAAGTAATTTGAAATTCATTGGGGAAGTTTCTCTTTTTTTCTTCCTGTCCTCTTATATGGATCAGTAAAAGAAAAATAATAAACTCGTTCTGACAAGACTCTTTCAAAGTTTTTTTCCATGTAGTAACCCACCACACTTGTTCATAAATAACACTTATTTCGAAACACCAATGTTGCTTCGCCATTTGAAATGTGAAAAGTACTATTATTTTTAGAGATGATATCTTGTAATTTAATCCTTAAAAATGCATTACATTGCGATGCACATATACAGAATAGAAACGCATTAATTCTTTCGAAACTTGACTTCCAAATTTCAAGAGTTTCTGTAAATACTTTGAAGAAATTACTTTTGAAATGTCTACAAAATTTCGTCAGAATTCTTCATATAAAATGTTTTCACAAAAATGTTATAAAATTTTTTCGATGTTTCAAACATTAGATATTCTTTAAAATTGTACAACATAAAGAAGAAATCAAAGCTAAATCATGTTGATTCTTTGATTTTCAAAATAACAGTTGAAGCAAGCAAATTTTGTGATCAGATTAATAAAGAATTCATTAAAATAAAACTTTCAAGTTTTAATTAAACTTTCAAAGATTTCTTAGACTATAAATTTATCTATTGCCATTATCTTCTGCTTATGAAAATTATTAGAAATATAAGCTTATACAATTCATAATGAAAGTCTGTGGACACATTTTGAATTGCATGGTCCAAAATTGTGTCACTGAAACAAAATAAGGAAAAAAATATTCTTAAATGCTTTCAAATTAATTAAAATTTACAGGTTTATTAAATTGAAAGAGTGTTGTTTATTCACAACAATTTAATATATATACTTCAATAAACCTTGATAAATTCAACTCAAATAAAGACATTCGTTCAAATTACAACAAAAAAGATTTATGAAAATTTTGAGTATCGTTCCAAAAAATAAAAAAAATGGAACCATAACGTTATATTTTGTTAAATGATTACCTATATAAAACTATACACATAAAAGTAGCTATATTTCCTTGCATATTTGTCTATATATTGCATGTTCTGGAACTTTCGTGTAGAACGTCCTAGGCAAACAGCCAGCATGAAGATCGAAGTGTAAGTTTAGAAAGATTGTTCCGATTTGAAGCTATACAAAGTCTATTTTGGAATGGATCCCAACGATGAGCCTCTGTTAGATGTCGAGGACGACACCTAAACCAGGACCCCTTTGCCAAACTTCCACACCCCACCGACTAGTGAAAGGCTTTACACCCTTTGGGTCTGCAGAGTCGGCATGGGCAATAAAAAAAATTCCGTGCCACAGTCACATGAGCATACTGATTTTGTCCCTCGACTGATGTAACATTTATTGGAATAAGGTGTTCTATGTAAATCTAATCCATCTAAATGTTTCCTAGGTAATTATTTGAAAATATATTCCATACAGTTTTCATGCAAACACCTCATTGGATAATATAATTATTGATGAGATTATATAAGATTTTATTGCTGTAAATTTAAGATAAAAATATCAAATTAAAATCTTGAGAAAATCTTTAAAAATTGTTTCAGAATTAAAATGGTAATAAGATGCATAAACCTCGCTTTAACTGAAAAACGTTTTCACGCATTCCTAACGTTGCTTTTTATATCCAAAACATTTTTTAAGAACTTATTACATAAAAAAGAAATAATTCTTATGAAAGATTTAAAAAGAAAAAAGTATTAAACTTTATAAATAGGTCACACAAGGAAACGAGAAATGCGTTACGACATCCATTTTTTTTTTAAATTTTCAATTCTAAATTTTCCATTTATTTTCAAATTTCTCATTTCAAACTGCCATATTACCGCAAACAGCAAACATCCATTTTACTTTGCCCTGTATTTTAAAATCAAGAAAACATCGAACGATCCAATTCTGAAGCCTATTTTGATTCAAAGAAAAATAATGAATTTTTTTCAATTACTTCCTTCAGACGAATAATCAATAGAATTTTTTTTCCCGAAAAATGAATGACGCAGAAAGAGTAAAGGGAAAACTTGAAGAAAGGAATAAACTGAAGAACCACAGCTATTCTCTAGTTCGATCAAGATTGCAAAACTGTTCGAATTTTGAGTAAAGCGAAGCAATATCAGTTTTGGCTAAATCTCTGGGCTTTTGTAAACAATCCGACAACGAGATTTTGGTTTGGGAAGCGGAAGAGTTGAGCAATAATCTTTGCAAAGAGAAATTCTAAAAAAAATGTTTGTCTGGTGTACAATGAAAATGTTCTCAGCAGCATCTTTTGAATGTCAATGGAAAACAGAAGCACAAAAAGAGTTTTATCTGCATTTTTCTTAACAAGGTTCTTTCAGAATTGTTAGAACTTCAAGATAACCTCCATTCCACATGACAAGAAAGAAATTTCTTTACATCACATGGGAGTTTTTATTTCCTGAATAGCTTTCTGTCATTGCAAACTTTATATTAAGAAATAAAATTTCCTTTCCTTTAGATGCGCTTTTAAAAACTTTTTCATTTCAAATTTTTCCCGGGTTTCCCCAAGTCCACGCTGCGTTTTGTTATTGTGGAATGCCTGGTTTCGTTCCAAAATGAAATATTTTGTGGTTAGTGATGTCCATTTTTGAATTAATGTAATGTGTTCCAAGAAAATGATTGTTTCGAAGAAAAAAATTAAACCTTCCCCAAAAAATGAGAGAAAATATGGCGAAATTTCAGAGATACTGTAAGAAATGTATATTTTCAAATGAAGATCATTCATATATTCCTTTTTTCGAAACTTAAAATAACTTATGGACCACAAGAGCTTTAACACGTGGATAAAGCGATTCTAGAAACGTACTAAACACTGCATAAGGAACACTATTATAGAAAATGAAAAGAAATATCTATAGTACAAAAGTAGTATAAGCTAACGCAACAAAATGCAAACACTGTTAAACACAGTAAAATAGAGACAACAGCCTGTGTTGCTTTAATCCCTTTAAGCAACAATTCAAAGTGTTTCAAAAGCAGTATAATGTATTTATCTATATAATGATTAATGTAAATTCGCCATTGAAGATATAATGTACAATCTAAGAAACAATATTATAATATAAAGTCAGATATAATCATCTTTAATAAATGATTCACTAACTAGTTATCATTGATATAAGTATTGGTTTATGCTAACAAGGTTATAGAATTATATTCTATATTTTAATAAAGGCTTTTCAAAATGTTCTCTGCATTCAAATCATTGAATGCTCCGAGTATTCTTTTCGCATAATATTTATAGGAGTTATAATATTTATAAGAGTAGAAAATTATTCGCATGTTTAATTTCTCATTTGGAAATACTTTTGAAAGTTGATTGTTATTTTTCATTAACTTTAAAATGACATTTATCGGGGAATCCATTTGAAGCCTATTCTTTGTCTGAGAACAGTAATAAGGAATTTGCTACAAATCAATTCTTCTAGTTAAAAAAACAGATCAATAGCAACTTAATGAACTTACACAAGATTACCAAATAATGAAAAGGTGAAAGTGAGGAAGTGTCATTGTATAATACGAGTAAAAATAGTAAATAAGAATAAATTATCTACGACAATTGATTGCAAGAGTTTTTAAATTTTGAGAAAAGAGGCAACATTGTCAGGAAATGCTAAGAATTGTAGGCCTTTATTCACCAACTCTAACTTTCAAATTAAACCACGAATCAGTGTTAATCCCTTGATCATATGAAAATCCGTATTCTCCATCGAAAATCCCGAGATCACCGGCTATTTTAACACCCTGTTTTTAATCCTCAGAAATCGGAGGATTAACAGTGATAATCCGCGGGTTTTCGTTTTACGCATGCGCATTTCTCTTCTACCTTCTATCAAAACAAGCATGGCAGACGATGGATTGTCGTATTTAGACGATATTAAAAGTTTAGAAATTTTAGAAATAATCGAAAGAAGGAAAAGATCTGTGCATCCAGATAGAGCGAATGATTTGCGGGTCTATTCTGGTACCCTCGGTTGGGTTGGGAGACGTCACTTTTTCCGCAAGTTAACAACGGGAAAAGTGACGTCTCCCAACCCAACCGAGGGTACCAAAATAGATCCCTTGACTGTATGAACAATGTAGCCTTTCTATCGCGTTATCGTTTAACCTTCCAGCGGGCGCACCTGCACAAATTTTACGACATATCATGCATCTTATTACATAGGTATATCGTGTTGTTTTACAAAAATAAATGCAACTTTTATTTCTGTTATCTGTATTTATTAGCTTAACAGTAAACAAAGATTTTATAAATAAAATTTGCATTTAAATTTATAAAAGAACGATAGAAATATCTAATACGATGCACAATATAAGTATCTCTTCATTCGCGCTCCTGGAAGGTTAAATTAACGGGTCTATTCTGGTACCCCCGGTTGGGTTGGGAGACGTCACTTTTTCCGGACGTTAACAACGGAAAAAGTGCCGCCCCCAAACACAACAGGGGGTACCATAATAGATCCCAAAGATACAGGCGAATCCAGTCTTGGAAATCTGAAATCTACTATTGGATTGATTTTTATTGCACTTCCTTTTCAGATTTTTATAGTGCATAATCCATTGTTTCGCATTTCTTTTTGCAACTCCGGGAAAACTGTTGAATATGGCAGTTAATTCCGACCAGGCGCTTGCCTTGTCTTTTTTGGGGTCTATTCTGGTACCCCCCGTTGGGTTAGGGAGACATCACTTTTCCGTTGTTAACGCGGAAAAATGACGTCTCCCAAGAATAAACCCGTTAGTTGTTGCATCTGTATTTTTTAAATTTTCATTTACAGATTTGAATTTATCTAAGGAGAGGAGAAAAGCCTCTGCCTTAATTTCTGTAAAATTTTCCCTTTTACGATCCATAATTATTGCAACAACAAGAATAAAATGGCAGAATCAAAATACGGCGTTAGTTGATGAAAACACACGAGGATAATGTTTATATTATGTCTCTGTCATCCATTGATTGAAGCGGAACGAAAAACTTCGGCGAAGTTCGTTCATTGTACAATCAAAACGTGGCTTACATTTTTCTTCCAGTTAAGCCATCGATCACGTAATCCGTAGATGGAGAATACCGAAGGACTTTGATCCAGTGTTAGCATTGATTCTCGGATTTGCTGATTCGCGATATAATCCTGGATCAACCAAGTTTGGTGAATACGGCCCGTAGAGCGCAGTTTATAAATAAAGTAGATTACTCGCTCGAAGTAACTTGAACAAACGAATAGGGAGAACTTGTGGGAAGTAGCATTTATACAATGAAAGAAATACTCCAGAATCATTCTTTAATCAATAATCTGAAATTTTAAAAGACGATCTAGAATTGTTAGTAACATAAATAATCAGTAAATAACATTTTGAATTAAAATACGAATCATTGGATTAAATTCCTGGAACTGGAATTCGAAACAGGAACAAGCATATTAATAGTCCAATGTTCTACCAACTAAACAGCAGTAACAACTGGTAGGGGTTCTTTGTATGGGCGGTATTCACCAAATTGATTGATCCAGGATTAAATCGCGAATCAGCAAATCCGAGAATCAATTCTAACACTGGATCAAAGTACTTCGGTATTCTCCATCAACGGATTATGTGATCCATGGCTTACCTGGAAGAAAATGTATAACCTACGTTCCGATTGGACAATGAACGAACTTCGACGAAGTTTTTCGTTCCGCTTCAATCAATGGATGACACAGGCATAATATAAACATTATCTCGTGTGTTTTGATCAACTAACGCCGCATTTTGATTCTGTCTTTTTTTTATTGTTGTTGCAATAATTATGGATCGTGAAAGGGAGAATTTTACAGAAGTTAAGGTCGAGGCTTTTCTACTCTCCTTAGATAAATTCAAATCGATAATTGAAAATAAAAAAACAGATGCAACAACTAATAAAGACAAGGCAAGCGCCTGGTCGGAATTAACTGCCATGTTCTCCAGTTTTCCCGGAGTTGCGAAAAGAAATGCGAAGCAAATGATTATGTATTATAAAAATCTGAAAAGGAAGGACAATAAAAATCAATCCAATAGGAGATTTCAGATTTTCAAGACTGGATTCGCCTGTATCTTTATTTAACCTTCCAGCGGGCATGCGTATGCAAGAGATACTTATATTGTGCATTGTATTGGATATTTATATCGTTCTTTTATAAATTTAAGTGCAAATTTTATTTTATTTATAAAATATTTGTTTACTATTAAGCAAATAAATACAGATAACCTAAATAAAAGTCGATTTATTTTTGCAAAACAACACGATAATATGTAATAAGATGCACGATATGTCGTAAAATTTGTACAGCAGGCGCGCCCGCTGGAAGGTTAAACGATAAGGCGAGAGAAATGCTACATTGTTCATACAGTCCAAATCATTCGCTCTAACTGGATGCACAGATCTTTTCCTTCTTTCGATTATTTATAAAGTTTCTAAACTGTCAATATTGTCTAAATGCGACAATCCATCGCCTGCCATGTTTGTTTTGAGAGAAGGTAGAAGAGAAATGCGCATGCGTAAAACAAAAATCCGCGGATTATCACTGTTAATCCTTCGATTTCTGAGGATCAAAAACAGGGTATTAAAATAGCCAGTGATATCGGGATTTTCGTTGGAGAATACGGATTTTCATATGATCAAGGGATCAACACTGATTCGAGGTTTAATCCGAGTGTTAAAGAGTTGGTGAATAAGGGCCTATAAATCTCAGCTAACTCCTTGGATCGTTGAAAATAACCGGAAAATAAGATTTCTCTCACATTTTTGATTCTGGATGAGAAAGAATACAGAACGAAACTTTATGGAAAGAAAAGTACAAAAATAATTTATGTTTTCCTTCACTGAAACGGGTCTCAGCAGCATTTTTCGAATGCCAGTCGAAAACAGAAACGAAGAATTTTATCTGCATTTTACGTAACAAGGTTCTTTCAGAATTATTAGAATTTCAAGATAGTCTTCATTCCGCATGACAAGAAAGAAATCTATTTTCATCGCTTGGGACAATTTTTTTTTCTGACAGCCATTTCGTTATTTCAAACTTTATATTAAGAAATAAATAGAACTTCCTTTTGTTTCGAGGAGTTTTCAAAAACTTTATCGTTTCAGTTTCTTCTCTGGTATCGAAAGCGCAAGTTGCATTATGTTTTTGTCAGTTCTCTTGTAGTTTCTTGAATGAATGCAAAATCGAATAGTTTCTGGTTGCTAAATTTGACCGACTTGAATTCGTTCAAATGCGTTCAAAAGCAACTGATTGTTTCGAAGGAAATATGTTAAAAAGTATTCTACAATAGAATGAAGGGGAATGGAAAATTCCCAGGAGGAAATATATATCTGGTTTCAAAAGAAAGTGCTCTGTAAAAACTATATAGTTCTTTAGACACTCAACATGTTTCAGCATGTCTCGCACGGGGTTATAATTAAAGTACAAAATATCTATAATAATTCACCATAAATAATATTGAGCTTAACACATTGTTTTGCGGGATACGAATAAGATGCAAGCTTAAATAAAAAGACAAACCGCAACTGTTCTTACTGTAGAATATTTATATACCATAAAAGAAAAAGTGAACATTTTCTGCAGACATCTAATAACATATCCAACTAAATTAGTGCGCAAGGCAAATTCTTGAATTAAAATTTCGATATCGGGTAATTCGAGAAAAAAGTATTTTTACGTTTTCCGCTTTTAAAGTGTTAATTAACATGAGAGTTTTTAAGAAAATTCTACATATTAAAGGGGATAAAAAATTGTTATAACTAAATACTATGAAATGCTAGCAACAGAGCACTTGATAACAAGAAATAATCATCTATAAATTAATGATAAAATAAAAAATTGAAACATCTTTTGAAAAGCGAGTAAGCAATGAAAATTATCTTTGTTTTAATGATTAATATTTTATTTTTTATGAATTGTATCGCATGAAATCGTTTGGTTGCATAGTACGTAGGCTAAATGATTTTTCACTATGCCGTGGAGGAATATTTTGATGCATTGGGATATCCACCAGCCATTGAAAAGGGTATCAATTGGCACCTGAAATCTCTGGATCTTAATCTATGCGATTTCTTCTTGTGAGACCATGACGTTTCAAAAATTGGAGTAAAACCTCAGTCATGAATAGCAGATATAGAGCAATAGATTTTGTAGAACTTATTTACTAATTCCGTACTTTGTTTGCGGTGTATCATTGCCGGAAATGGTGGAAAATCTTGAGAATATTGTTTTCTGATTTCCAACAATCGGCAGATTTTGAAGCTCAATCGCTGCCTGCTGTTGACTGGCAGTGTACTAACAAAATTTTCTAACCTCACTCATTAATATACTACAAGAAAACTTAAATAACTCCCATACTTTGTTTTGAAGAACTTGATTATTTTCCATTTTGCGTTCCATTTTAAAATTTGTTTATGTGACGACCTGTAAAACCAACTTTTTATGGTTGCATTTTGTCTACAACAGCAAAATATTCTCATTACTCAGAATCAAAATTTGGCAATCCTGCTACTGTTTTTCATCCATTTGTATTCTGTTGCTCCTGTTATTCATCTATTTGTATTCTGTTGCTCCTGTTATTCATCTCACTGCTCAACTTCAAGGATCTATAGGTCCAATAAAAAATCGTTCGTCCGCTAATATTAGGGATTCGGTCTCCAATATCGGATGATTACAAAGTTCTACTAAAGTATTCTTGCTCTAGTGTGGATCGAATGCAATCGTGACCGCTGAAAAATGAATCTGCTGATCGATTCCGACTTCCCCCATGCAGGAGAAAGATCGTACGAGCTTTAACGGAATTTTATGAATCTTTCATTTCCTAGAATTCGTTTTCGAACATCGAAACTCCAAATATTTTTTTTGTTTCCGATTTTAAATTGGCTTAAGCATCTTTAAAATTTATCAACCTATTTGGAAGTGGAACGCAATGCAATTTGTAAGTTTCTGTTGTTTTGCAACTCAATTCTATATACTTTTTCTTTCTACAAATGATTATTTATCGATAACTTTATTACAAATACAATAGTAAATTAATTTATGAAATAACTATCATAATTCCCCAAAAGAATATACTTAAAAATGTGAAAGTTACCGTCGTCGCTTTAATTTTGGCAATATTTGCATTCATTTAATTTTTTCTTTGCGCTTTAGCATATAGTGATGTCCCTACTTGTACATCAAACCGCAGAATTTTTGATATTTAATTAAGAAATTAAGTTAGAAGCAATTGATTTTAAAACCAAGTTAGTTAGTTATATTAACGTCCCGTTTTGAAGCAACACGAGGGCTATTTTGGGACGGACCTCGTAATTTTGAACCACGGTGAGATGACGAGGACGACACCTGAGCTGGCACCCCCCCTCTCCAAACTTCCACGCCACACCAACGGGAGGACGTTTGGCCACTACGTATGATTTAATGTGCAACAGGCCCCATACACGGCGGATCTTCAGTGGAATCGGGTCTCGAGCCTGGAGCCCTCCGGCCCCAAGGCCGAGACCTTACCACTAGGCCACCGCGGCCTCGATTTTAAAACCAAATATGACTTGGAAGCGCTTAAGTATTTTGCTTAAATAGATTGGAATACAAAAGTCCCAGAAATGATACATCATATAATTAGGAGATTAAGAAATTCGCAGCTCAAGGGATTAACATTCCTTGCAGATACTCTAACAGAAGATTTTAGTGTAATTGAGCATGCTTTGTTGTTCCGTGAAAGATTTAGAGTGTCATTAATCTAAAGCGGCAAATTTGAGACTAGCAGTTGCCTTTTGGTTAGTTCACTTTCTTAACCTAATATGTGAAAATATGCCTGTTTGCTAAATTTCTTATTGGACACTCTGACAACTTGAGCTAATAGTATATACAGAAAGCAACTGAGGGCAGTATCACCACTAAATGATGTTATGTATATTTTACATGCCTTGAGGCAATTGAAACTATTCCATAAAATGCCGTTTTAAATTCCAGTTGCATATGTTGATAATATTTTATTCAATTACTTTTAACTACGTTAAGTTCGTATTAAGGGCAATTCAACCGTTTTTAATTGTGGCGGCCGTGAGAGGACGTCTACTTCTACCAGAATCGAAGTGAAGTGATGCTTTTGAAATCGAGTACTTAAACGCCATCGAACCCGTCCACCAACAGAGAGAGAGACAAGACTAGCTCATTTCGAGTTTCAGTTTTTTCACTAGCAGCGTCAGTCTCAGACGCTATAGATCTTTCCCTTTTTTGATGACTTCGTTTCCTGCGGCAACTGAAGTAATTCGCCATGCAGTTCCAGTTCTTCTGCTGCTACAAAAATTGCCCTTCAGTTCCAACTAAAAGCCAACGAGAATGCTCCTAATCTTGTATTGTGTAGATCCTCTCAAGTTTGTGGGAGGATCCAGGAAATACGTCGCATCGAATTATGTCATCTAGCTCTGAGCATCTTATTTCTTTCAGTTATTTTTACATTGTTGAATTTTATTAAAGATTAATTGTTATCCATCAAAACGTCTAATAATTTAGTGGAGTCAGACATATAAACTGATGATTACATAATATGGTTACAATTTTCCCCATACAGACAGCATGAGACAATACTGAATTGTAATTATCTATAATGAGAAAAGACACTCCATGGAAGATTGATGCACTCCATGGAAGATTGAAAGCTACTACAAAAATTCCTTCCAACTACTTGAAAATAGATGAAATCACTTTTGTCGTAATTTTAATTTTAGAGATATTTTTAAACTTCCTTTAGCTGTAATCGAAAGGTTAGAAAAATATCAAATTTTACTGATACATGAAGCGCAAAATCTTTTATATTTCTTTAATACTTAAATACATTAATACAAACGGCACACAGAGTGAATACTGCAGAATAAATAGAACAGAATAAAAAGAGTTTAGAATGCCTAATAATATTATACAAGACCAGCCGCTCTCCGGGCGAGTTCGCGGCCAGCACCCATTTTTGCTCAGCACTGTCCTGCCACTCGCTGCTTCTAGAATCTCAGCCACCACTTTTTTTCAGTTTTAAATACTGCATGAAGATCAGTGGGAAAAGACCATAAAACCATAGTACATTTCATCTTCATTGTAGACATCGGATTCCTTTAAAATTGCAAAATCTTTCAATAAAGCTCATCCAGTTGTAATGTTTTATATAACTTTTTCCCAAATTTCGGCATGAAAGTCTTCACATCCATAAACACAGAATGATATTGCCCTAAATAAACAATTTCCGTCACCTACAATAGGTATTTTACAATATTTTTGACACTCCATTCTGATGGAACTTTTGAGAACTATATATTTAACTCTTTAATCCCGAGGCGACTTTTCTCTTCTAGCCCCTTTAAAACCGGGACTTTTTGGGAGGACACGAGATGAATTGGACTCTCCCAACCTTGGTGGTCGTTTACCCCACCACCTCATGCTCCCTGCTGTAACCTTCCCTTAAAGCGCACGTAAATGGGCTGTAATTGGCAAGGATAATTGGACCTCCTACCGCGTTTATCTCCAAAGCGATCTCAGAACCTCACCTCCTCTCAAAAGAAGTCAACCGCCTCTGACCGGCCTTCGTAGCTGTTAGGCTGGTTACACACACAGCGAATTTTTATGGCGCGGAAAATTTATCGCGCCGCCGTTCCAACAGTAGTGCACTGATGTAAGTTGGAGCTTACACATTGAGCGGAAAAATGGACGCGCGGACTATTTACCGCGTGCGGTAGATATGCAGTCGCGGACTGCCACTATCGTCTGCGGAAGTTTTTCCGTCGCCACCCAAGTAGAGGCGCACGTGGCCAAATGAGAGCTTACACACACGGCGGTATTTCTACCGCGTTTGTTTCGTTCAGTGTGATTTTCATCTTTATTTGTATAAGTTGGTTTGGAATCTATTGGGGTTTTTTCTATTGTGAAGATGTCTGACCTTATAGATAATGAATTTTTAATTGCATTAATCCAAAAAAAGGCATGTTTTGTGGAATAAAACTCTCGACATTTTTAAGGACAGAAATGCCTTGTTTCAGCCTAGAAATTCGAAGCGACTTTGTTGTATTGAAATAGAAAGAAATGATTTTGATAAGTTCATACTTTCTCACATATACATACTAGAAAGTGTAAAGTCATAAAAAAAAACGTTGAGATTCTCGAAGTTCCCCATTAGCACCAGAATATTAAAATATTTTACCTATATAAATATTTTAGTATATAATATAAATATTTTAATTATGTATTTTCCCTTATTTATACTACATAAAGAACACGCCAACATTATTCTGTTTCAGCAACATATCAGATGCGATGAACAACTTTCGTTTTACAGAGAATTATGCATATATATAACCTTTTTTTTAATATTGACTACGTAATCTAATAAGTAATTTAATTTTATTTGGGAAAATAAATAGTATATTATTGAAACTAGGTTGAATTATATTGTACAATATTGACTCGATATTGTGCAATATTGAACTAAATATTGAACAATATAAAAAAACTCTTTTAAGTAGTAATTCGAAATTCTGAAGCAATTGAAGAATTTCGTATCATCCTTCCTCAACTCTTCAAACAACGTATAGAAGGCTTCAACCCCCTCTTTTTTTCATTAATTGGATGAACCCAAATAAACCGATTTTTTCTTTTCTTCTTTATTCGACGACGGAATAACAATAAAGCTAGAATTTGCTCTCTGTTCATTTCAAACAATACCAAGCAGTAAATAATTTAAGCAAAACTAAATTGATTTGATGATGAATCCACGCTGCTAATAGTCGAACAGTCAACAGCTGACTTTCGGTGAACGGCGCGATAAATTTTCCGCGCGATAAAAAATCCGCTGTGTGTGTAACCAGCCTTAAGGGGAAATTTTCAGACCGCCAGAATCGCCTCGTTCGGTGTGAGAGGGTTAAAATAATATGGTAAAACCTTCAGACAGTTCGCCAACCCCAACCAACTCGACGGATTTCAACATTTTTTATTTCATATGAAAGCTTATGACATCTAATATGTTATCAATGGTCGCCTGTCCCCCACAAATCCCCATTTTCGAACTAAATTGAAAAAACATATAGACAATGAAAGGTGGAGAAGTGTTTATTCGATCTCAATTGCAAATCTAGACCTCATAAGCTTTCATATAAAATAAAAATTGTCGAAATCCGTCGGCTGGTTGTTGTTGGCTGAAAAATATTCCAACTAAATTGTTCTTAATAAAAAAATAATGTGTCTCAAGAAGAAAAAGCCAAACATACATTTCCAAATTCCGTTCCATAATTTTGATTTACGAGAGGAATGGTATGCATCAAAGATGTATCCGAAATGTAGTAATATATCATATAGATTCTTTTTTCGCGTCATGTTTATTTCTGCTTTGGTATTTCTTACGCTTTTCATATACGCGATACAAATGTCTGCACCCCTTGTAAGAAATAAAACATTTTATGACATAACTGATGAAGGAATTTTAGGTTTGAATACTGAATTTTATTTTTAACAAATCTTGTGGCTATCCTACTTATACGAATTAAAATTTAAAAAATGAACAGAAATAGATAGCATTTTAAAATTACCGCTCAATAATTAAAGGATATGATTTTGAGCAAGCTGCTTTAGTATGAAGCTCAAGAAACCTCTCCAAAATGACGTAATAAAATCGGCGTGCGACGTAAACGTGGTTCAAAATTCAATAAGCTGCTTACTCTAACTGTAAAATAAAATGACATAGGTTTACTATTGAACATATAAAATATTTAATAATCATTTTAGCTTATTATTTTTTATGAATTCTTATAATATCTATACATATTAAAATTTTATTTTAAATAATAAAACAGCATTTAATGAAAATTACACCATTGTTATTGCAATAACGCTTTGCAAGCATCCATATATAAATACTTCTATCATGATTTTTCCACAGACCACATAACAAAATGCAAATTTTATTACTTGATTTATTGTGATATTTTAGAATAATTTGTTTCAATTATATATAAATTAGAATGTTTCATGCATTGCGATAATCCTTGCTTTTCCTGGTTTGGGGAATTTTCCATAAAAATGGTAAAATTTTAATTTTCCTGAGAAAAAATCATTAGTTTTTATTGCCATTTTGGGCTATAATTAAGTCACTCAAAAATAGCAATAAAATTCCGACATACTATAAGTTTAGAGTAGGTGGCGCACTATCGAATATTTGCAACTCCACTGATTTTTTTTTTTAAATTGAGGAAATTTTTTTTAACAATTACTGAGTCAAATTGATGTACCATGAAGTGCCATAATTAAAAAGTTCATTGTATATAGTTGTTTACCAATTTAAAATTCTCGATTTTTTTTGAAGAAAGCAAATATTTTAAGCTTAATAATACTATAAGCACTGATGTATAATAATGACTGGCGTACATAGCCTTAAAATACAATGAAGTCCCTTCAAACCATCAAAAATATACATATAAGTATTCTAACTTAACTTATTAAGCCATTAACTCTTTGCACTTGTGTATTTCCTTTTAGGAACCATTCTACATTGCGATAGTTAAAAAATTATACCTACAGAATTGTAAGAAGTCGCAGGTTAATTTTTCGGAAAAAATCAACTTATAGATTTATATGTTTTTACTCCTCGATGCAAAATGAACTTATGCATTCAGTGAAATATTATACATCTAATCATTGCACTTTTCCGAGTGCAGAGGATTAATATCAATTCTCCAAGACCAATTCCCAAGGGATACTTAAACAGCTGATGCATCCTGTAAGCTTTTATGTGAAACAAAATAAAATAACATTTCAAACAGAATACACCATTAATTAGGTGTTGAAAGAAACTCTTTCTCCTTGGCAGTTAACCTAAGTTTTATGCAGCCAGAAGCGGTATTAAATAGGTAGGAGAATTAGGAGATTTCAAGGGATCCGTGAATAGTTCCAAAAAATTGCTTTCAAGTGTGTACTAAAACATTTAGTACTCTACCATGCTCTTTATGTGCATCTAAATAATTCTACAATACAGAAAAAATAATAGGAATGGAGTAGATTCTCAGAAGTCCAAATTAATGAGGAAAAAATAGTTCAATGGCTCAGTTACTTTAAAAACATTAAAAGTAAAATGCGCGCGTATGTGGAGAAACAGGTAATCACCGATGCTCATTATCGAAAGTTTATATAGAATAAATATTTTGTTACAAAATAGAAAACTGAATTTTTATAAAAGTAAGAAAAGTATAAGTTTCCTTTTTCTATTTAAGCTTCCGAAAGAAATATCGTGCTTAAATTATTTGGTCGCTTTAAGACAGCAACATTTTTAACTTCATTCACTGTGTTTATTATTTTCTTACCTAGCATTGGTTTTCGGCGCAGCTTATCCCATTCGAGGATCTTGTGCCAGGGAAAGTCAAATCAACTTCAACTTCTTACCTAGCATTATGAGAAATAAGAAGTCATTCTTAGGATTTCAACAGATATTAAATAATCAATTTGCAGAAAGTCAACGAACATAACTTCATGGACCACAATTAGATGGGTTTTGTAAACAGAAACGCTCCTTCTATTTATATGCTGAAGGGTTTTGCAAGTCAAATATAGAAAGATAAAATAACTGCTGAATTTTCTTACTTAGAATAGTGCCGCGTATTCAGAGCCTGGGGGATTTAAAAAAGTGATTTAAGCAAACTTCACGTTAATTGAAGATTTTTTTTACTTTAAGGTTTATGAAAACCATGATAAAGTTTTGATTCTAATGAAATGTCAAGAATAATCAAACAGATTTTTTAACTGAGATTGAAAATCAGATTATAAGTACTTTCTGGAATCATCAAAGTCTAGAGAGGAAGAAAAATTTTGCACTCTTTAACAATCTACAAGTTAATTTAAAACATTTTAATCAATCATTGTAGTTTAACATTTTAAAAAACGCATTAATCCAGTAGATGGCTTCGTTATTTATATTTTATTAAAATGTTGAACAGACAGTTTATTCAGTTTTCATTTAATATTAAGTAGCTGAAATTACGAGTTAGCATTACAATGCAAGGCCGTCGTACGGTATATTCTATCCGAAATACAAACGTCGTATGAAGCGCCGTATGGCGTTTAATATCTAAAAGCACAACTTGCATAATGTTATGATGAAGCTGATATCTAAACTTGCGTGTTCACAATATTCATAATATCAAGAAACATAGTTCTTCAAATGGGCCATCGAATAATTTATGATCCTTCTACATCAGTTCCTCCATTTTTGCGGATGCATTGTGTGATGAAAATAATTCTCAATTAACTCGATTAATAAAGAATGTTCAACATTTAGACTATAATCTTAAAGAAATTCCAAAGCAGCATCTCATGAATAAATTGAGCAATAAAATTAAAAACAAGCGGCATGCACTTTTTAACATTTAAATAATAATTTTAAATCAAATAAAAACACTGACCAAAATGGCTGTTCCATCAGCGATGCGTTCATCTGTTTCCGATTTTTTTCGTTTCCGTCTTGCTGACTGAAACTATAAACTGGGTACTTTATTTCCGAAGCAATTTTTTCTCACACCATATTGCTTAATTCAGAAACGATTCTGGCAAAAGCACCTCGAGTTTGAAACGTAATGAGTCAATGAATGTTGCCAAAACAAGCTACTGTAAATGAAATAATAATCTGTGTAGTCCAGTCTACATCGCTTCTGAGTAATTCATCTATTTAGTGAAGAAACCGAGAATCGATCCATCTACCGGAAGGAGAATCCAAGGAAAGACTGAATACATCTCTCGTCATTTGCTGAATTTTGTGTTTAATTACAAAAAAATAAATAAAAATGTATACTTAGAAAATTTAACGACTAGCTATTAGAAGGTGATATGTCAAAATACAAGGTGGCCCAGGAAGGTCTTTATTATTCTAAATATTAATAACAATGGTACGAGAAGATGAAATGAAATGCAGCTTGCAGCAAAGAATAAAAAAAAATTAACTAATCTATCAGTTTCTTACAGTAGATTCAGTGTAACTTTATACGAGCTTTACAGTAGCACGATGGATATCCCACATGCAGTCGATTTCCCGTCAAGTGTTTTCTAACGTTTCCTGCTTCTGTAAATTTCTGCATCCATGCATAAATTGAAGGCACTGTAACTTCTAGGCCTACGTCGAGGCCAACTTATCTTTACAGCATGTGTAGAGGCGAGATTTACTAATCTAGTCGCCGAGGTATTTGGTACGTAGAACGTTTGACACTTAAGTGTTTCATATTGACTAGTACAATACTACACTACTCAGCTTCTCAACCTACCATGCCCGATTCCACATATATATCAGAAATACTCCATTGTGGCAAACACAGAGCTGGTGACATAATCAAAGAAAGACTACTAGATAATAAAATAACAAACTTAATAGAACAGCAACTAAATTAAAATCCTAAATTAAATCATAACATCATTAAACAGCTAGCTGTGAGATAATACAGAAAGAAGAAAGTGAAGAGAAGTATTTATAGTTATTCTTGAATTTTCTGAAATATTGGGAGACGTCATTTTCCTGCTGTTAACGTGCGGAAAGTGACGTCTCCTTAAACCAACCGTGGGTACCAGAATAGACCCATTAGTATTTAAGTACTCCAACAGGCTGCTCGCTATTGGTCGATAGGTGACATCACAAAGAGGGCGGATCCCATCTGCATGCAATTACAATTCGAGATATTGCCAGATGCCGCGATGATGCTACGGTACACTTGATGGACTTCTATGGAACATCAGGCGAAAATTTCTTTCCACGGTTTTCGGTGATTTTGTTTCCGCTAATCACAATGTACGCCGCGCTTTTTTCTGAGAGCGGTTGCCATTTTCGGTTCTTATTGCAGCTGTAAAGTATCTATCTCAGACTATTGATACAAAAAAAATGTTACATTTCTTCATTCTGTTGCCTCAAAATATATTTCATTTCATCTTTTCGTAATTTTGTTATTAATTTTTAGAATAAAAATATCTCTTTTGGACACCCTGTATTTTGTAAAACAGAGATTATGATAGAGAAGCAGAGAATAAGCCTTTTGCACCTTTTCTAGAATCTATTGTCCCTTTAGACTGCCCATGGAGATATGTATTCATATAGTAACTAATAAGCAATCCTTCAGATCCAATTTCCATACATGACGCATAATAAGACAGGAGTTTAAAACTGATCACAGGTTAATTAAATAGCAGGCAGATTAAGAAATTCTAACGGTTTAAATGTATACGGTAATTAATCGTAGGTGACGGTAGTAACGGCGCAAGTTATACGGTAATTCATCGTATGTAACTAGTAATGGTACACGGTAAGGGCAGAAGGCTTACGGTTACCTTCTAGATATAAAGCATTAATATAAATACCACCTATCAAATTTCTAAAATGCTAGACTGGTTTATGAATTATCTTAAACATATACGTTCGGATAGACAGACAGACATCTATTCTCTGATGGATTTATTCCAAAATTTAACTACAACTATAAATTTGATGAGAAATTCGAAAAAAATATTGACAGCCACAAACAGAAAAGATGATTCTAATATTTTACTAGGAGCTAGTTAATGCATGTTAGAAAAATTTACTTTTAGCTATTTCTCGTCATGTAAAGTAAGTAAGTTCTAAAGTCACACACTTAAGCTTTCATTATATTCAAATTATCAGCCTTACAATATCACTAATCACAATAAAATATACAATTTTGAACAAAGTTTGTAACAGAATTGTATCCAGTTTCCTTTTTTTGTCAACTCAACGAGTTTTTTAAATATAAGTATTCACTAGGAGAAACTTTCGAAGAACCATGACTGAATTGGTAGCCCGAAATATTCAACTCTCCGAAAATGGTTGTTACTTCTTCATTTCTCATCTCTTTCACTTTTATGTATTCGACGCAAATAAAGTAGAAAGCAAAGCTCACAGATTATCATAAATCAGCATAGAACACGCGAATTCAATGACTCCCAAAGAATATTTCATTTCATCAAGTTTGAGGAGGGAATTCAAAGAAGAAGAACCCACAACAACTTCGCGTCCTTTCTTTCACCGATTGCATAAAGTATACATTTGCGTGTGTTTCCGCCAAACCGATGTAAACTTCGTCCCACACAGTTACCTCTCTCATAAATACACAAATGTGACCAAGAAGCAAAAAATGAAACAAACGAATGACAGCAGAAAAAGAATGGGAGAAAGACTTCTTCGGGAAAAAGAGTAGATAAGACCGTCAAACAGCAAAACATGGGCCATTGGTAATGGAAAAAGCATTCCTTGTGGTGGTGGTCTGCCGTTGTCATGGATAAGAGTCCTTAAAATATGTAAAAATTCGCGATCTGAAAGGCATTCGGCAAATTCGGGGCTTCAAAGGAACATTCTTCTTAGAGGGAGTATCAAAAGGCCATCGAGTTGCATTTGAAGCGTTTTTGCTTCTTCTTTGTCTATGATTTTGTTTCATGTAGCGTTTGCAGAGTGAAAGACTGATTGTGTTTTGATTAATCTAATGAATAAAGTCAACAAGGACTTTGAAAAGAGCATCTTGTTGTAGTGACAATTTTTGCTTTGAAATAATTGGAGAAAAATTTTAGAGAATTAATTATATGCATTGCTTCGTTTAAATATTTCTTAGGGCTATTGAAATATAACAAAATCCAAACAAGATACAAAGAAGGAAGCAATATTTTTAAGAAAGATAAGATTTTACATGCGTCTTTGATCTAAATGAGTAACATTGAGTAACATTTTCATTTAGACATAAAAAAATCCAGTCGGCAAGCAGGAAGGTGAAAATAAATTTCGTTTGGTTGAAATATAAAGAATCACATCCTCCTCCTCATTTCTTGCTCTAATTCCATAGGAGTTGAATCTATGGTAATGAAAAAAGGGTGGAAGAGAATGTAACTGATAAAACTTTCCATAAGATGTAAGAGAATTAGGATAAAATGATAAGTATGAAAAAAAACTTAAAAAAAAAACGCTTTTACCAATGCATTAAAAAAGAAAAAAATATTTTATTATCAAAACTCTGGAGGTCAGAACAAAAAACTTAAAAGCGTGAGGCGCTGGTTTTATATCTTTCTCCTATTGTTCTCAGCGCCTCATGCTTTTAGGAATTTTTTTTACCTCCAGATTTTGTAGGAAAAATATTGTTTTCCTTCTTTAATGAATTGGTAAGATCGTTTTTCACCAAAGTTTTTTCTATATTTTTATTTCGAAGTTTTTAGTCTTTAATTTATGCCATAATTCAACATTATAAATATTTTGGGATTTTAGAAACAATTTTTCATGAACTAATCCGAACAATTATTTTATTGAAAAGAACTCTAAAATTACTAAAATAATGCATTCCCATCAAGACCCAACGAATATACGCAATTTCAGAACTCTAATGCATTAAGACGTGTGTGAAAGATCGATCACAAAATTCTGAACTTACAAAACGTATTTCGAACCTAAAACCATTTTTCTTCAACTAATTCCAGCAATAATGTCTTTAAAAAGACCTATAATAGGATATACTTATGTTTATTTTAATTGAAACATTTAAATTACTGTATAAAGTATTTTAGTTTTCAGAAATACTGTAGATGGCGCCACTGAAACCTACCGAGTTCAAACGTAACTTCGCGATTTTTTAAAAAAAATGAGAATTGATAGCTCTAAAATTATTAAAAATTGCGTTGTCATGAAGGCCCAATAAATATACAAAATTTCAGATCTCTAGTACATTAAGAAGTGAGTGAAAAATGGATCACAAAATTCCAACCTTACATACATACAGACATGAACCACTTCGAACTTAGCAAAAGCGTTTGAAAACAGTCGAACTTAAAGGGTTGAAAACCACTTTTCTGTCCCAACTTCTAAGCTATTGAAGATGTATACTATTGTGAACTGGATGAAAGCTGATCTGAGTAATCGGTCACATAACACGGGATGGTCATAAATCATTGGACTCATTTAAAAAAATTATTAAAAAACCCTATAATGTAGCAACTTTGCTTTTTTGAACGAAAGAGTATATCAAAAAGTATTTTTTCAGATAAGTAACAAGCCGTTACTGTGCACTAAATCTGATGTAGCGGGATATACATAAAGCAAATGTCAAAATGTCTAAAGTGCAGCAGAAGGCACATCTCTAGTCTCACGAAAGCAAATCGATTGTAACAGTTCAAAGACGTTTTCGGTTAGAGTATCGAAACTGTGGGTTTCCAAGTAAGAATTACATTAACCCTCTCACATCGATCGAGGCAATCCCGGGCGGTTTAAAAATTTCCTTCATTAGTCTTTTTATTTGCATGTACCCCTACTATCATATCCAACCATCCATCTATACAAAGCACTTTTTATCAATAATGTTAAGGGCTTAGATAAGTAAGATTAACCCTCTCATACCGAACGAGGCGGTCTCGGGCGGTCTTCCCTTAACATCGACCAAGGCCGGTCTGAGGCGGTTGACTTCTTTTGAGGGGAGGCGAGGTTCTGAGATCGCTTAGGAGATAAGTATCCTTGCCATCCACAGACAATTTCCGTGCGCCTTAAGGGAAGGTTATAGCAGGGGTGGGGTAAATGACCACCCAGGTTGGGAGAGTCCAATGTTTGTCGTTTCCTCCCCAAAACCCCTGGCTTTTAAGGGCTAGAAAATAAAAGTCGCCTCGGAATTAAAGAGTTAAATGTTCATATGAGCAATTAAAGAGTGAACGTCTCCCTCGCTCGTTCATCAACTTCGACTGAGACCGATGGTTCTACAGCACCTTTCAAATTTAAGAATAACCGGAAATGTCTGTAGACTGTTACAATTCATTTGCTTTCTTGGAGCCACAGACGTGCCTTCTGCTGCACGGTAGCCATTTTAACACTTGCGTTTTGAATCTTTCGCTGCAGCAGATTTAGTGGATCGTGGCGACACCGTTACCAATCTGAAAAAAAACTTTTGAGCTACTTTTTTATTTGAGGAAAACGAAATTGCCATATTAGCGAGGTTTTTTTTATTAATTTTTGAAATGGTTCCAATAATTTATGACCACCCTGTACTCTACACATGTCCAGAAGGAAGTTGTAAAATTCATTTACATTTGAAAAATATTTAAAAAAAACTCCGCAACTTTTTGAACGTAATAGTATAACAAGACAGAACTCTAGATAAAACTGCGCCAAGAAGACCCTATAAATTCTGGCTTGGTTTCACTGCGTGTCTTAGGTGGAATCGGGTCCCAAACGCTGAAACTTCCGGTCCGATATACGACACTTAAATTACAATTCTCATTGAATCGTTTATAATATCTTATTTAAGTCTAGATTTTGGGTACTGTTATGCACAAAATTCAAAATTAGTCTCAAAATGAATTTTTATTCCATAAAACTTTAATTGTTCCAACGCATGGTTTAAGGAAAAAGTCATGTTTCTACCTTATGATCTACATTTTAGTGGAACTGAATTATTATTTGCATTATGAAACGTTTGGTTTAGTTATATAAGCGTCCCGATTTGAAGCAACTTGAGGGCTATTTTGTGACGGATTTCACCATTTCGAACCGCGGTCGCATGACAAGGACGAAACCTGAGCTCGCATCTGGGCCGATTTCCCTTGCCTTGACAAATCGCCGAGCTGAAAGGTTTCTAATATGGCATCTCTCATCAGTTAACATAGACGAAAGCATGTTTTCTGGAGCCACAAAGTAAGCTTTGCGAGGAATAACTTGTTCAATTATATCACGATACTTCATAGGCAAGTATCGAGATGAGCTGATGAAAAGGCAGAAGTGTCTAGCACCATCTTTTATGGAATGATGAGCAAAACCTCGGAACCATTTGGGCGAATAAACTCTTAGAATGAATACAACCAAAGTTATCAATCCATTTGATGGGTCTGATGTTGATATATAAAGTCTCAAAATTCGATTTGCAGTTGTTAGCCAGCGGGCAAGATTCAACGTGCCCTGTTGACGCTTCGCTAGATCTGAAGAACAAACTCCAGAACTAATGGCTGTGCAAATGTCTAAAAAGTATTTCTGATCACAACTTAGGTTGGTGGGATCAATGCATGGCAAGTAGCATTCAATATTATTAAAAGCAAAAAGGGGCAGCTCCTCGCATCCTTTCAGGTTTCGCCTAATGTCTCCGGTGTAAGACGAGCGACCAGAAGACTTGCCGTCTATGTACTAAAATAGGTGTCGTAATGGCAACTCATTGAAATGAATTAAGCAGATTATCCAATGGATTGCTCTCTGAAGTTTCAATTCAAGACTGCGAATTAAACCATTAAACACTCCAGTGTTCACGGCTGTGCCGTCACATCCCAGAAAAATAAGGTTGCTAAAATCATCCAATAGTGCATTGGTTACATATTCATAAATGCTGAAATTAGCCCAGAAGGAAATTGTGTTCGTATATTCGTTATTTCTGCTGTAGTTAACAGCAGAAATAACGAATAGCATTAATTAAATAGTCTGAGCTACAGACTACGTAGATCTCATCCACTGACAAGCTTTTTATGCCACCACACATCCAGTTTTCAGACAGATCAGTTCTCATTAACTTTGGAAGATGATAAAGGACGATGTGCTAATGGACAGTTGTGACGTAATTAAATTTCCTTCACACACGCAAGCAGTTGAGAGAATTGTGAAACTCGTCACTGAAGCCTCCAGAAAAAGATTTGGACCGCAGAACAGGGATAGATTTATCAGAGCTACACTAGAATCCGGAAAACAAATATCACAATTTGAGTCCAAAATAGATTGCAAAAAAAAAATGCTTTTGTAATTTTGTATGTTTGAAAGGTTGGATAAAGTTTCTGTTCCCATCATAATGACGTAAGTGAAACGTGTATTTCTTTAAAAATTCGTCTTCAATATTCAATGTCGTTGAGGCTGTAGAAAATAATAACCTGTAATTCTAAAATTTTGTAAAGATGTGGTTGTTAAAAAATATTAACTTTTGAGCACTGATCAAAGAAATCTGAGATTTTTTATTAATGTTTGAATTTTAACCAATTTTCGTCCATTTTTCACAACTTTCTGCCCATTGAGGCAACAGAAGATATCAATTCAGAGTTATAAGGTTTTGCACAATTTTTAATGATGGGAGTTCGTAAACTTTCCGCACTATCGCAAAAAGATATAAGGTACTTCGAATTTTTCGACCCGCCCTAATATATATATTTAATTAATATTTCAAATAATCAAAATATGTGTTATATTTTCAGTATATACATATATTAATTCAAAAATTAAAATTAAAATCAAATTACCTTATCAATAATCATACAAATGAAATACAAAAGATAGTTTGAATATAGACTATTACTACTATGAAAAAGACAACCCAGAATTGGAATTCCAACAATTAAATGCTAATCAGTCTTGGGAACCGATATTTGTCTCATCAACATAGATTTGTGGCGTGCCACGTCAACATCCGTCCTTCTGGTACGTAAAATACTTATTCTTACTTTTCTCTAATGTTATAACATCGTATTTTTGTTTTAATTATTCAAAACTCCGGCATTAGGAATGAAAATCAGTGTTTTAGGCCTTACGGCGTAACTGATTGCAAGAAAATGTCAAACTTTTATATTTAGCAATTCACAATAACTTCATCTCCTGAAGAAACGTTATTGTGCTTTTATTGCGTTTTTCATTTCACATTTTATACTCTTTCATTTTACGATTTATACTCTATCTACCACAGCGCTTTTGGAATTGTAGCTTTTAGCGCATTCATTGTGTATGTGATATATTTATATATGTTTTTCCATCTGTTACTATTCGCATTTTTGTCTTTACTCGGATATAATTTCAATTCGTTGTTTCATATCCTTTCGAATTTGATATGAATGTTTGTTATTTTATTTTATTGTTTTTCTATTATGTTTTGCTTATATATATATATATATACAGGAAGCAATATAAATAACTATGCACTTGAATATCTAATAAAAGTCTTTTAATATATCTTGTTTTGGCATCTTCTCTTATATGGAACAGAAAGTTATTTTTTATTTTTCTGAAGCAATATAAGAAATGTTTAGAACTTCTCACCCAGTTTTATCATGCATCTTGCTTACTATCGGAAGTGTTACTCAAAATTTATAGAAATGTTTAGATTTAACTTATACCGAAAATATTATTCCATGATCAGTAGTAAATAAACATGTCTGTTCTAAGTAAAAGTCAAATAACAACGGCTTTTCAACTCTCATAACATAACTTCATCGTGAAGGACATAAAGCAGTAAATGTAACGAGAAAAAGACAAGAATCCATAAGAGACAGAAATTCTGAGAAAAAAATCAATCGAACAATCGATATCATTGCGATAAGACTTTCATGTAGGATATCTTCTTGTCACGAATCTTGACCGGATACTAGATTGCTTGACCGCGAGCAGTAATCACTACGGAAGGGAACACCGACAACGACAAGACTATTAGCTGAAAAAGAAAGAAAAACGATATTTTTTAAAGGTCAGCGTCTAGAAGAATTCTTCCTCTTTTCATCGGATTACTTTTTATTCTTTCTTTTACTTTTTAACGTGGAATGATATACTTTTCTTCTTTCTACTTGGAAAACTTTCTATGTCGTCATTTTTTTGCCACATCATTTGCTATTTTTCCTCTTTTTTCAAGAGCGAGCAGTAATTGGATTTTTGATAAGTAAGTGACAACCGGCGTTAGGTCGTTTACTCTAAAATTGAGGGGACTTCACAGAAAACATAACAAT